>CAWUFW010000568.1:0-145000 GCA_963921515.1 Calotriton arnoldi
TTGGAGTAGAGCTGCCATATGCCCCTGCAGTTGCGGGCCAGTTCCGTGTTCTATCGCCTCGAAGCAGGGAAGCCCATCAAAGTAGTGATTGGTCTACCCTGCGTTTTGGCTGGAAGGGGGTTGTGTTGGAAATGGCCCTTTTTGCAGGGTCACCCCTAAACTTTCTGCCTGCCTCCTGTATTTTTGCTGACCTGTTTCTGTTGGTTTTATGACTCTGGGCACTTTACCACTGCTGTTCAGTGCTAAAGTGCATATACTCTCCCTTTGTAAATATGACTATGTGAATTGGTATATCCCTGATTGGCTTATTTGGTTTACCTGTTAGTCCCTAGTAGTGTGGCCTGTGTGTGCCCAGGGCTGGTAAACCAAATGCTGCTGGTGGGACTGCAGCACTGATGTGTGCCACCCACAGAAGCAGCTTGTAGAGTGTGTCTCAGACCTGCCACTGCAGTGTCTGTGTGCAGTCCAGAACTGCCATCTTGGCTGTGAAGTGCACCCACTTCCCAGCCCCTGAACCTTCCCTTGGCATCTTGTAAGTCACCCCTATGGTAGGGTGCATTGTATGTGTAAGGTAGGACACGCCTTGCTGTGTGTAGCATGTCCTGGTAGTGAATTATGCCCCATTTCGTTTTTCACTACTGTAAGGCTACCTGTTCCTCATAGGCTAGAATGGGTAGTTTGACTATTACATTCTATAGTCCTAACTGACCCCAGGAACATGGTAGAAAAACGAATTTAGTATGCCTGAGCTCAGAATATTAAAATACATCTTTTAGTGAAGTTTATTTTTATATTCTGTGTTTGAAAATACCACTTTTAGAAAGTAGGTATTTTCTTGCCTAAGCCTTCCAGTGTGCTCTGCTGTTATGTGTATTGGCTGTCTGGTTTTAGAGGGGCAGGGCAGGCTGAGTCAGACCTGGGTTGAATAGAGAGATCTGCATTTAGAGTGTGGGGAGGGGTGGCTCCTTGACCTGAATAGGGCTGTGCCTGGCAAGGTGAATGCTGGCTCCACCTCCTACTGTGTGTCTGCTAGCAGACCCCCTCTTTCTGAAAGGAAGAATGCAGCCTGGTAAACAAAGTGCTCCAGGCCTGAGCAGAACTGGTTCTGGCTAGGTTCAGTGACTTGTAGCTTCTGAGAACAAAGACTTTTGGGGTATAAATATCTGTGCTCAAACCCCTACAATTTGTATTGCTTTTGGATCTGTAGAGGAAACTCTGTCCGTGCCACTGGAGGAATCTGCAGGAAGTGACTGTCCTTGTGCTTGTGTGTTGTTTCTTGCACTGGCCTGCAGCAGTGACCACTGGACCTTGAAGAAGAGGAAAAGGAACTTTTGAGAGAACTTTTATTTTTGTTACAGCAATTACCCAAGGGCTAGGAAGAGAGCTAGCCTCCTGCTGGAGTCTCAGGCACATCAGACTCCACCACCAACCTCCTGCGTCCTCCCTGCGAGGATTGCTATCTGCTGATGAGGCTCCTGTGAGTTCCAGGGCCTCTAGTTTTGCTTCAGAGAAAAGAGTGCTGGAAATCGTCGCTAACGCACGTTTGCGAGCCGCTGCAGCCGAGAGCGCTGGAAAAATCATCGCGCTGCTGCCGCTGGGTGCTCGCAACACGAAACCATCGATAACGCCCCTTTGCGAGCCGCTGCAGCTGAGACGCGCTGGAAAAATCATCGCGTTGCTGTCGCCGAGCGCTCGCAACCCCTAAAGAAATCATCGCTTCAAGACATCGCTTTGCGGACGCCGTGCGTCCGCCATTTTCATCGCATTGCACCGGATTTCGTCGCTCCCTCGCGGAGCGTCATCTCTTCGCATCGCAACACAATCACACAGCGCAACAGGATCGTCGCATCGACTTCTCCCTCGCGGCAAGAAAGTCATCGCGATCGGCGGCCTAGCGTGCAGAAGTTGGTCGCAGTGTCTCCGCACGCATCACGCAGATCAGCGCATCATCCTCCCTTGCGGCAAGGATTTCAACGCATCGCCGGCCTCGCGTGCCGAGAATCATCGCTACCACTTCTTTGCGACATTTTGTTGGTTTTGCTACTAAACCCAGGTACTTTGTGAGAGAAAGGGTCGAGAGACCACTGCTTTGAATTTGAACTTTATTTTTGCAACCTTTGAACTATTTTTTGACAGTCCTTCAACAGCCATCCTATTTTTTGACAGTCTTATGAGAGAAAGGGTCGCAGAGACCACTGCCTTGAATGTGAACCTTATTCTTGCAACCTTTGAACTATCTTTGACAGCCCTTCAACAGCTATCCTATTTTTGACAGTATTGTGGCTTTTACAGTTATTGGTCTTGTGATAAATCTGCCTTTATATAAAGATACTTATTTTTATAACTACTTGTGTGGTGTCCCTCTGTAGTGTTCCTCACTGTGTTACTGTGTATGGTCATAAATGCTTCACACCCTGCCTCTGAGATAAGCCTACCTGCTCGTGCTACGTTACCACAGGGTTGAGCAGGGGTATTAAAGAGGGTAGCCCTCTCACTCTGACTTAGGAAGAAGGGTCCCTACTTGGACAGTGGCCAGCCATTGCCAACTAGAGACCCCCATTTCTAACAGGGAGAATAGGGCTATTACAAATATTAGCAGCCGTCTCCTTAACCACTCCTTTCCCAATCAAGTCCTGTACAATTTGCAATAAAGCTCGCTCACCTGCCTGCGGTATTTTATACTGAGGAATGCAAGGCAAAATATCATTGTCTTTAGCTGTGATCGAAACCGGCGGTATCTGTAACAGTCCCACATCTGTGTCGCCTGTGGCCCACAAAGTGGGCGGCACATCTTTAAACTCAGCTGGAAGGGACGCATCTTTGGACAGACACTGTTTAGCGCGTGCCACATCCGGACCGATTGTCATGTAAACACCTGCTGGGGAGCAATAGATCGTAGAATGCAATTTCTTCAACAAATCCAAACCCATCAAATTCTCTCCACAATTAGATGTCAATAAGAATGGCAAATCCACGGTGAAAGGACCAATAGTCAATGCAAGAGGTCTTGAAATGGGGCTCACAACCGGTACACCAGAGAAACCTACCAAAACATTATTATGGCCAGACAGAGCCGCCCCATGGACCAAAGAACGAGAAATAGAACTGTTTGTTGCACCTGTATCCACCAGAAATTCCTTAGCCGAGCCATTCAAATCCGCAGTAAGATAAGGACCGCGTTGGTCTACAGGTATGGAAACTGGTCCCTCACTCTGTCCCTGGCTGCCCTAGCTGTAAGACATTCCTGTCACCTCATCTGTGTCATAATCATCATGATAATACTGTCCGCCCCGAGGGTCATCAAAGTAATTATTATCAGAACGACCCTGTGAGGCCGCAGCATTTGGAGCTCTGTCTGCCGCACTGTCTCCCCGACCCCGTCCACGAGAACCTTGTCCTCCAGGGCCTGCCACCTTCTGCAACAACACAGGACACTCGCTACGCCAGTGTCCCTCCCCCTTACAATACGGACACTGTTTCGGCCCTAAAGGCGTAGTATTCGATGGCCTACCAGTGCATGGAAGCTGTCGGGCCAAACCAACACCTCCTCTACCATTCCCTCTAGAAACCTGCTGCAACAACACCTTTGTCTTCAAATCCTTGTACTTCTTCTCTGTCCTCTCCTTATCCTCATTTTCCCTATGCTCATAATACTGCGCCATATTCAAAATGACAGAAGGGGAAGAGGTGGACCAAGTGCTTTCGGAAGCCTGCAATCGAGTCAAAATCTCGGGAAGCAAATTGGAAACAAATCTATTAAGAAACAACCGGACACCTCCCTCAATAGACAAATCCTGCCCACTATAATCCAAGAACACATCTTCAAACCGAGTGAAAAAATCAGACACACTCTCATCTTTCTTCTGGCGACAAGCTGTTAACTTGTCCCAATCAACCTTTCTCGGCAGAATAAGAGAATGCATATACGTGATAATGCGGCCTGGCAAGGCAAGTATCTCTGCCTTAGGCTTATCGCCGGGCTTCCTCTCCTGATCCCATACTTTGATTTGATCCCATGTACCTCCCAGTTCCGCTACATGATCTTGTGTGTGCACCTGCCTCCAAATATCAACCGGAACCAGTAGACCAAAGAACATTTCAATATCCGCAAGTGTCATTACTGTTGAAGTTGCAGCTTCAGTCAATTCTTTATACTATGCAGTAGGATTTTTCCTAGGATCAGGTAACTGAGTATTAAGAGACAAAACTTCACTCCTTTTCCAGGGAGTATAAACCCATTGTTCTTGGAAACGGGCCGCCACACCTGGTCTAGTGACAATACCATGCTGATCCGTTAGCTCTGGTGTAGGAAGGTGGAATCTGACTACATGGTTACCCCCACTTTTTTCCTGGTGTTTTGCTGGTTTTTGACTAGTCTGACTGGGATCCTGCTATTCAGGACCCCAGTCTATCTGCTTTCTCCCTAAATTGGTTGTGTTATGTACTTTAGGTACACCTCAGATTGGATACTGGGGTACCCTTATAAGTCCCTAGTATATGGTACACCATGCAGGGCCGGTCCTAGAACTTCTGGGGCCCCGGGCGAAAAGGAAGATGTGAGGCCCCTCTAATTTGCATGTAACATCCAGTTGCGGCCAGCATGACTCGCGGGTGGGGCGTCTCGAGGGGGTTCGCGCGGGGGGGGGTAATTTAAAAATAAAATAAACTTACCTTTCCGGGTCTCGCATCCTCTCTGCTCCTGACTGCTCTACTGCTTTCCTGCCTCTGGCAGGAACAGGAAGCAGGCAGCCTCCCTCCCCTAAGCCAATCACAACGCTGCAATGGCAGCATTGTGATTGGTCGGGACGCCAACCAGCCAGGCGCCTATGGGGAGGCCATTTTCTCCATGTAGGGTGCATTGCAGCCTACATGGAGAAAGGCCAGAGTGCGCATGACTGGTTTGGTCGGCCCCGGAGGGCTGACCAAACAGTCAGCGCCCTTAGCAGTGGGCAAGGCACTCCTCCCCTGCCCTAAAGCAGACCCGCCCGCCCCCAACCAAACACTTCTGCTTTCTCGCAGTGCGAGAAGCAGAAACATAAAATGGTAGTTTTAGCATTTTGTGTTTCTGCTTCTCGCACTGTGAGAAAGCAGTGGGGCGACGCTCCTCCGCCCTAGTGGAGGAGCCGCCCTTGGTAACATCACAAGAAGTGACATCACAGAAAGTGACATCGCAGGACTATTGATCTTATTTGGCATCCCTGAAGAGACCTAACGTGGATATCAGTAACATGGACAAAAAGATAAATATACAAATGAAATAAGTCCATATATTTTAAAACTGTATTAAATGGATTACATTTGTCACATTGGATGGAAAAGCTAGGTGCAGGTCTCACAAAGATGTATATTATTTACTCCTCGTTAACTGATTGTTTCCAGATGAGTGCATGATATAATTTCCAGTTCTGCCTCATAAAGGGGGGAGATCCTGTTGAGGTAATTAGGGGCGGGATCATTCAAAATATAAAATGGCATAAGAGAAAACCTGTCACACCATGGATATAATTGCAAATTTCAAAAGGCTCCCTTATCTTTCTGTGCCATTATTGTGCTACCTTAGGATGACATTAATACTTCATAATTTGTTTTAACGTAAATCCTCTCACCAGTATCCCACATGCACATGCTAAGAGACGTAGGACAATCTTTTTGTGTGTGGGCTCTTTACTCGCCAGAATTATGTTAAGTGCAAAAACACAACACATATAGTACAAAATTACAAGACACCATTGCAAACAAATAAAGATTGTACATAAATAAAAAAGACTTAGAACAACCGAGACCAATGCTAAATCATACATTGACTTGAAGGTATGCTGCAGATTCAAGGGGTTTTCAAATCAACATTTTTGATTTGGTGTTAGAACTATAGGAAGTGGAAGTGGCCGGCTTTAGCGCTGGTGGAGCCCTGTGCGACAATGTTGGTGCCCCTCAATGACTCGCTCTGCCACGGATTCCCTCACTACCACCCTTTAACAGTGCCCCTCAAGTCTCCATAACCACATTCTCGCTCAGATGCATTTAATTTGATTTACAGCGCCACTGATACCAGTGTAGGGTGTCAGAGAACTTTATATCACACATTACACAGAGACAATCAATCATACGTGTGTAAATCACAATAGGTAATGTTACATAAGACAAAGGACTAGGAGTCACATGACAATCATACTAGTAGGCAGTATAGTTTAATAGTGATTGATCTGGAGAAACACAAACTCTGAATTTAGAACGTAATACCATGGTTGGGGGTTCTCTTTAATAACCAGAATTGATTTCTGTCCAAATGAACCCTTTTTGCAACATTAGTATAATCAAAGACTGGGGCAAAAACCATAACGCTGTAATTTATACCTTGCAGTTTGCATGCAGCTCTTAGATGACAGCTCATTGTTCTATGTTAGGATTTTGACTTATAAACTGCAAGTAACAATAGGATCTCTCTGACAAAAGCAGTAACCCACTGGCCTTTTTACATTATGTGGACTTAGTGATCTGCATGGTACATGTTCTTTGCAGCTGGCACATTAACCCTCTGTGCTACCTTTCCACAAGTCAAAACTTCCACTTGACAAAACTCCATCTCTCTCTAGGAAGAACATTAATCACCGGAGTTATCATGACATTTTTTATTGTTGCCCAAAATTGCTGGAGGCCAGGAAGGAGGCAGCAAGTGCTTTTAGAAACATAATATACTTGCAAACATGACGCCCCCACCCGAAGTCAGCGCTCAGTGCTTTCTCATCGGTCGCACCGCCCTAGAGCCTTCCTGCTCAAGGGTCCTGTGACCTCAATGACAGAGTCACTGTTGCTCTAGGGTGTGCTGCTTCGTAGGCCTGCCCAAAAGACTCGAGGTGAGCTTCAATAGGGGTTGTAGTGGACAGGCCGTCAAGGTTAACCCACACTTGCCACCGCTATGGTCCACCTGCTGGTTCTCAGACACCATTCTTCTAAGGTCTTTCGGGGCCTTCTAAGGTCTAGCATGGAAATGTGCTCTCCCAGGAGAGTGGTCTGGTGGACTGGTCATGAAGGCTGAACCTGGTTCCCCAGTTCCAAATTCGGCAGCTCTGACCATAGTGCCACACCCTCTCCCCCACTGAACACCATACTGCCCCACTGAGAGAAACTCGCACTGCCTTCAACTACAACCCAATTGCGCCCCGCTATAAACACCTAGAGGCGACTCAATTCAAATTAGGCACTAGACAAGAGCAATATGCTGCCTAAAAAAAAAAAGTGACAACATCCTGGAAAAAGCAAACACTCACAAGGAATGTAAGATTAAGTAAAAGCATGTGAAATGTATGCCGGAACAACATGGTTACCTTAACGCTTTTGCACTTATTATTCAGAAATCAATGAGTGCTTTTGCATGAAAAGTTAAGGCCATGACTACAGGGCCGGAAGGGACCAGTTTCAATGTCCATTGCTTATATCCTTACAAAACGTAAGCAATATGGTTTCAAAAGACCACATTCGTGAATACAGAGCCGCGGTATGCATTTTGTTTTCCAATCCACCCATCAAGCAGGTATTGCAGTCAGGGTTGGATTGGGATTAAAAATCGGCCCGGGCACGCTAAAAATAAGTGGCCCACATTTGCATATTGCCTTTCCACAAAACACAGCTTCGGCAAAATTTTATAAAAAGGGGGGGGGGTTGAAAAAAAATGCACGGATTAGTTTACACTGGTGAAACACACCTGAAAACAAGTGAGGCCACTTTTGCTCAGGACCCCTGCCCCCGCTCAATATGCATATATTAATGGGCAGGGCCAGCGAGAGAAAGGGAGTGACACCTCTGCCGTTGATAAAAGGGAGGTAATGGACGCCCATCTACCTCCAGAAAGGCCACTCAGGCACCCACTGGCGGCATCGAGCAACGCAGAAACCGCCCAAATCGGCCCCCAGGCTGCTCAAAAAAGCAGCCCACAGCTGGAAGTCGGATACCGGCCCCTCGGGCATTGCCCGAGTGCCCGCGTTACCAATCCGAAGCTGATTGCACTACATCCAGGAATGGTGCACTTCCCCACCCGGGGAAAACAATGCTGTTCAGAGAAAGATAAGAAAACAAAAGTAGCGCTTCACTGGCAAACTCTGTAAAGTGGCACTAATGTGTTTTGGGTGTGAATAAAATCAATCTGGCCCCTTTTCAACCCACTCTGTCTTGCTTTAGTTATTTTTTTACATTTTGAACCTTTTATTTCTCTCCATCCCAAGGCTGCACTTTGGAAGTGAAAAATGTCAGAAAAAGACGACCTTTCCAGCAAAAGTGTTTTTATTTTTGGATTCATCTCACAGGGGAACAAATAAAGGAAAGGAAAGAGGGAGTACTGGCTCCAAGGCCCAGGGAAGGGGGCCCCCACACCTCGACCTTGCAGCTTGCTATAGTGCTTAGAGGGCCAGGGAAGGGGGGGCCCCCTCCCCTGGGCCTTCGAAGCAGTAACAAGGCATTTCGTAAAACACTACCCTAGCACCGGCAGATCTACATACATTTTAAATACACATTCCCATTAAAAAAAAATGGGTGATGCAAAAATTAACAAAAGCCAGTTGATCTGGCTACTCCCTCCTCCTCTCACCCACCTTGCCTTACCTGTGTCCGGCTGGTCCTGGAAACAAAGGGGCCTTCTGTCACCTAGCAACAAAATGCAGAAAGGGAATGGCTGGTACTTAACAGAGGTGCTGCCCCGCCCCTGACACTGTGAGCCATAATTGCTGGCCTGGCTGCTGTGCCTTCCCCACTCTGTTTGTCCCTTCCCTCCACCCCTGCACCCCCAGGAATGCCAACATGCCCTGACCAGCAAGGTCGACTCGAGACGTCTCGCATGTGTATTGTGATTGTGTGGGGAGGGGGCCTTGGAGGAGCAGGTGGGCAATCTGTGAAAGTGTGGCATTTCACAGTGAAGCGGGGCCCCCTGTCTTTCAGCTGAGCGCGAGGCCCTGGGCAGCTGCCCACACTGCCCATGCCTAGCGCCGGCCCTGACACCATGTACCCAGGGCGTAGGTACCCCAGAGGCCTCCCAGGGGCTGAAGCATGTATTGTGCCACCCCTGAGAGGCCATTCAAAATGACACCACAGGTCTGCTACTGCAACCTGTGTTAGGAGGTGCATGCACCCCTTACTTAGATATATGTTACCTATATCTATTCTAAATCACTACACATATAAACCTATCAGTCACCCCTATGGCAGGCCTTATCAATCCTGAAGGCAGGGTGCTGGGTTTTGTGTGAGAGGGTGCCCCTGCATGAGCAGAGCCCCTCTGCAACCTTCGGAATCTATTCTCCGGGGTTGTCTGTGATGCAGCCAACCATATATACTTAAGTGCATTATAACCTCGCGGTAAATGCTAACTTTAAAACGGCTGCTTAGAAACATGTCTTGTTTGGTGTCAAACACCTTGGAATCATACCTCCACACCAGTAACTGGTGTGGAGGTATGATTCCACCCTTCTAGAACCACTACTGTGGGTCACCGGTCTACCCGGTACCAGCTTTCTCGACCTGGGCAGCACAAAATGGATGCTGCCAGCCACAGACACAAGTCTGCCCTCCTGCTGCTGAGCCAAGCTCGAGCAGAGGAAGGCTAGACAATAGGCATCCTGTCACAGGGAGGTGTGACCACCTCCCAGACAGGGTTTAGTGTATTGGGGCTGGGTGGGTGCACTCTTAGAATGCCAGAAAGCCTGCACTGGGGGCACATTTGGTGTCCCCGTGCATAGTTGTAATTGTAAATTGTAATTGTAATTGTAAAACATTTATAGAGCACATGGTTACCAAAGGCATCCCAGCGCTAGAGGCCGAATTCATGGTCTACATCTCAGTCATGGAAACAGGAAGGTTTTTATGCGTTTCCGAAAGGCCAGATGGTTAGTTTCACACCGAATGGCAAGGGGGAGAGAGTTCCAAAGCCTAGCAGCATTATATGAAAAGAGGCGACCCCCTGTGCGGGCTTTCCTAATTCTAGGAACAACAGCCAACTGTTTATTACATGATCGCAGGGTTCTCTCAGGATGATAAAAGGACATGAGAGAGCGTGTGATAGGTGGGCCAGGACCTAGCAAAACCTTGTGTGTGATACAGAGAGCCTTAAACTGCACTCTCTGCTGGATAGGCAGCCAGTGAAGGGCGGCCAGTGCAGCCCCTGCTGACTGTCGGCTGGGGATATTCAAGAGTTGTCGTGCCGCACAGTTTTGAACAATTTGTAGTTTCTTAATCGTGGAGCAAGATGTACCTAAGTATAGGGCGTTGGCATAGTCGAGCCTAGAAAGTATAAGGGACTGGACTACCACTTTCCTTGCAGGAATAGGGAGGAGGGGAATGATTTTCCGTATCATCCTCATCAGCCCAAAACAGCTGCCAGCGACCTTCCTTGCTTGTTCCCCCAGATCAAGGTTACGGTCTAACCAGACTCCCAAACTCTCCCATAGTCCAGCTCAAACCGGTTGCAGGAGCCATTTGCTCCTGCTCTGGCGCGAAACTGGACAAAGGACATGGGTGTAGCCACCCCTCTGTCCTGACCCTCCCCTAGGTGGGTCCCCAGAGTTAGTCCAACCCCTTCCTTGGGTATAAAGTAGGAACCCTGACTACAGGACTTTAGATTTTACCTGGACTAAACTCTGCAAGCAGAAACCAAGTACTTTGACGGTCTACACTTCGCTGGACGACAGAAGAATCTCCCTTGGAGTAAAGGAGTTACTCCCCTGCAGCAGCAGGCACCGAAACGCATCTGACCGGTTTGCATCTCCCAAGCTCCTGAGGACTCCGAAGATTTCTGCAACACAGGAGGTTGGTTCCCGAGCATCCCTGAGGGTGATCTGACCTCTCAGTAATCCTGAGACCAGTATCCCTCGTGGGGACCGTGCAACCCGAACCTCTGTGCACCGTGTACTTTTGCAGCAGCATATGCTTCTTGGCAATCCCTGAGGCTGTGCTTTGGACTACGTGTAGTCCCGACCCCGAGCAGCATTTACTCTGAAGATCTCCGGCCTCCACTCCACGAGTGCTCTGTGGGCTGGTGCTTTGTGATTCAGCTTGAGGTCCCTTCGCGATCCCTGGTCTGTTGGCCTGTGGGTTCTGGCGAGGGTCACTTTGACTTTCCTTCAGCTTCCCTGGTTGCTCCAGACATGCCCTGACTCCCTATAGCTTGGAGAGTCTCCTGGACCTTGCTGATCCATACCGTAACTTGTTTCCTCTGCCCGCGTGGGTTGCCTTTGCCAAGGCTTGTTGGTGTTCAATCCGGACACTGACCCCTCAGCACTCGACATCCTTCGTGGGACAGCTCACCTCTGGACTTTGGTCATCGTCGACGTCTCCTGGTCCCCGTGGCTGCAGAGTCAAGCATCCTATCTTCACACCTGAAGCACCCGACATCGGTGGGCATTCGTCTATCGAGCCCCTGGTCACCCTGAAGTGACCCAGACTCTGTCCCCTCTGCTTTCAGGTTCTTCTCACCTCGGATCCAGGCTTGGATTCCACTGGACACTTTTCATCTTCCCGGCAGCAGTACTTCTTCGCATCACGCCATTGAAAACGACGAGGGTTTCCGACACCACTTGACCCCTATGCACCCGGCTCCTCTGGGATAGGTAACACGAGTACGTCGGTACTCACAAGGGTGCTGGCCTTAGAACCTTCTATGTTCCAAAGGGTTTGCTTGAAGTCCTCTCCGAAGTGTCCTTAAACTGTAATTTTCCAACCGCGACTTTCCCATAGAGTTGTACGGAGCTCGCGTCTGTGTTCCCACACTGCACCCGTCCTCCGTGGGCTCCCTGTGTCACTCCTGTGGGTGGTTCCTTGGGGTCCCAGCGATTCTACGTGCTCTAGGCACTGTGTCTATTGAAGTCGTGGTTGTTATACCACTTTCTAAGTATATGGTTCGGTCTCCCCCTGGAGCCCGCTGTGTATTGTGCTATTTACTGCCGTTCTATTGATTAAGTATTGTGTGCTTTATGTTCTAATCTCACATAGAGATTAGTAGAGAGTGTTTAGTAATAAATACATATTTTTATATAACACTTGTGTGGTTCTCCTTTCATTTGGTCACTTAGGAGGTTCTGTTCTGGTAAAACAAGCTGCTTTACATTCCTTCGAGACTTAGCCTGAAGGCTGCTCTCAACAGCTACCACTAGGATAGCTTTCTATAAAGGTTGTCTTTGACCTAATCATCAATAAGGGTCGTTTGGACTGGTGCAAGGTGCCCACTTTAATTAGTGGACAGCATATACCAGGCCAACTTCTCACATTGGTGTGCAGCGGGTGGGATTCAAGCTTGCTATTGTTTTACCAGATAAATTTCATTGAGTGATTAACTGAAAACCACTAAAAGTATTAGGTACATATAATACATCAAGATTAGAATAAAGTAAGTTCTACTGAACTTGGAGTTGGGTAAGTCAAGGGTCTAGCACACCCTTTCTCCAACTCAAGAGAGTTTAGTCTCCAATAGGTTAGGTAGGTGCCTACACCACATAACACTAGTATGTCTTCTAGAGGAGAAGCCAGTGGCTCTCTGCCAACTAGGTATGACCATCTCTCATTCCAGGAATTGAGAAATATGTGTACATCTAGGAAGCTGAGGACAGGGAGAAGTGCAAGCACCCAACGTCTAATAGAGATGTTGCTCTTGGATGACCTCAGAAAGACCCCAGGGTCTGATGAAGTAGAAAGAGTGGGTGGGACAGGAGATGAGGAAAGAGCAGGAAGTGAACACTTCTTTGATCTGGACTCAAACCCTGGCCAGGAGGATCAAGATGATCCTAACCTGGAAAATCGAACTCTTCCTTCAGGTGGGGGAGAAGGCCCCAGTGGGCCTCTCTTTACTCCACCAGGAAGAGTACACAGTTTGCCTAGAAGATCCAGAACTCCCTCTGTGGAGTCTAATCATTCAGGTACTTCTGTAAGGACCTCTGTATCTAATAGGAGAGAATCCTCTTATGATAAGAAGTGCCAATTCCTGGAGATTGAGAGAATCAAGCTCAGGCTCAAGAAAGATCAATTGGCCCTAGACAGGGAATCCTTAGAGCTCCAGAGAGCAACCAGAAGATTGGGACTAGAGTCCCATGGTGGCAGCAACAGTGTCCCTAGAACTAAAGAGTATTCTCATTGTTAGAAATGGGGGTCTCTAGTTGGCAATGGCTGGCCACTGTCCAAGTAGGGACCCTTCTTCCTAAGTCAGAGTGAGAGGGCTACCCTCTTTAATACCCCTGCTCAACCCTGTGGTAACGTAGCACGAGCAGGTAGGCTTATCTCAGAGGCAGGGTGTGAAGCATTTATGATCATACACAGTAACACAGTGAGGAACACTACAAAGGGACACCACACAAGTAGTTATTATAAAAATAAGTATCTTTATATAAAGGCAGATTTATCACAAGACCAATAACTGTAAAAGCCACAATACTGTCAAAAATAGGATAGCTGTTGAAGGGCTGTCAAAAATAGTTCAAAGGTTGCAAAAATAAGGTTCAAGTTCAAAGCAGTGGTCTCTGCGACCCTTTCCTTCACAAAGTACCTGGGTTTAGTAGCAAAACCAACAAAGTGTCGCAAATAAGCTGTAGCGATGATTCTCGGCACGCGAGGCCGGCGATGCGTTGAAATCCTTGCCGCAAGGGAGGATGATGCGCCGATCTGCGGGATGCGTGCGGAGACGATGCGACAAACTTCTGCACGCTGGACCGCCGATGCGATGACTTTCTTGCCGCGAGGGAGAAGTCGATGCGGTGATCCTGTTGCGCTGTGCGATCGTGTTGCGATGCGAAGACAAGACGCTCCGCGAGGGAGCGACGAAATTCGGTGCGATGCGATCAAAGTGGCGAATGCACGGCGTCCGCACTGCGATGTCTCGAAGCGATGATTTCTTTAAGGGTTGCGAGTGCGCGGCGACAGCAGCGCGATGATCTTTCCAGCGCGTCTCGGCTGCAGCGGCTCGCAAAGGGGCGTCAGCGATGGTTTCGGGTTGCGGGCCCTCGGCGGCAGTAGCGCGATGATTTTCCCAGCGCTCTTGACTGCAGCGGCCCGCAAAGATGCGTTAGCGTTGATTTCTTACCCTCTTTTCTCTGATGCAAACTAGAGGCCCTGGAACTCACAGGAGCCTCCTCAGCAGATAGCAATCCTCGCAGGGGGGAAGCAGGAGGTTGGTGGTGGAGTCTGTTGTGCCTGAGACTCCAGCAGGAAGCTAGCTCTTTTCCTAGCCCTTGGGTGATTGCTGTACAAAAATAAAAGTTCTCTCAAGAGTTCCTTTTCCTCTTCTTCAAGGTCCAGTGGTCACTGCTGCAGGCCAGTGCAAGAAACAACACACAGCACAGGGACAGTCACTTCCTGCAGATTCCTCCAGTGGCACGGACAGAGTTTCCTCTCCAGATCCAAAAGCAATACAAAAGTAGGGGTTTGAGCACAGACATTTATACCCAAAAGCCTTTGATCCTTGAAGCTACCAGTCCCTGAACCTAGCCAGAACCAGTTCTGCTCAGGCCTGGAGCACTTTGTTTACCAGGCTGCATCCTTCCTTTCAGAAAGAGGGGTCTGCTAGCAGACACACAGTGGGAGGTGGAGCCAGCATTCACCTTGCCAGGCACAGCCCTATTCAGATCAAAGAGCCACCCCTCCCCACACTCTAAATGCAGATCTCTCTATTCCACCCAGGTCTGACTCAGCCTGTCCTGCCCCTCTAAAACCAGACAGCCAATACACATAACGGCAGAGCACACTGGAAGGCTTAGGCAAGAAAATACCTACTTTCTAAAAGTGGTATTTTCAAACACAGAATATAAAAATAAACTTCACTAAAAGGTGTATTTTAATATTCTGAGCTCAGGCATACTAAATTCGTTTTTCTACCATGTTCCTGGGGTCAGTTAGGACTATAGCATGTAATAGTCAAACTGCCCATTCTAGCTTATGAGGAACAGGTAGCCTTACAGTAGTGAAAAACGAAATGGTGCATAATTCACTACCAGGACATGCTACACACACCAAGGCATGTACTGCCTTACACATACAAGGCACCCTACCATAGGGGTGACTTACAGGATGCTAAGGGAAGGTTCAGGGTCTGGGAAGTGAGTGCACTTCACAGCCAAGATGGCAGTTCTGGACTGCACACAGACACTGCAGTGGCAGGTCTGAGACACACTTTACAAGCTGCTTCTGTGGGTGGCACACATCAGTGCTGCAGGCCCACCAGCAGCATTTGGTTTACCAGCCCTGGGCACACATAGGCCACACTACTAGGGACTAACAGGTAAACCAAATAAGCCAATCAGGGATATACCAATTCACATAGACATATTTATACAGGGAGCATTCGCGCTGTGACACTGAATGGCAGTGGCACAGCGCCCAGAGCATCTAACACCAGTAAAACAGAGGAGACAACAGCGAAAAATGGAAGGGAGACCCACGCCAATGGTGCCAGGTCTAACACACGTCCCCTCCAGCTGAAATGTGGGGAGAACTACCCATTCCCTTGGAAGTTCTCATCGCTAAGGCGGAAAAATCTGGACAGACCATCAGCATTGGCGTGTTCTGTACCAGGGCGGTGTTCCACCGTGAAGTCCATACCCTGTAGGGAAATGGACCACCTCAACAACTTGGGATTCTCACCCCTCATCTGCATCAACCATCTGAGGGGCCTGTGGTCTGTCTGAACCCGGAAGTGAGTCCCAAACAGGTAGGGTCTTAGCTTCTTCAGTGCCCAGACCACAGCAAATGCCTCACGCTCAATTGCACTCCACCTCTGTTCCCGGGGAAGTAACCTCCTACTGATGAAGGCTACAGGTTGGTCTAGTCCCTCCTCATTTATCTGTGACAGAACGGCCCCCACCCCATGCTCTGAAGCGTCTGTCTGGACAACAAATTCCTTAGCAAAATTGGGCGCCTGGAGTACGGGTGCTGTACACATAGCAGTTTTGAGGGCATCAAAGGCTTCCTGACAGGTGTCAGTCCAGTTCACAATCTTTGGCCGTTTCTTGGAAGTCAGCTCAGTCAAGGGGGCAACAATGTTGCCATACCCCTTGACAAACCTCCTGTAATAACCCGTGAGTCCTAAGAAGGCCCTCACCTGGGTCTGGGTCCTTGGGGGCTCCCAAGCCAGGATGGTTTCAATCTTGGGCTGCAGGGCGCCACCTGGCCGCTCCCCACCTGGTGTCCCAAGTACACCACAGAACCCTGCCCAATCTGGCACTTACTGGCCTTGATTGTGAGGCCTGCTCTGCGCAGCGCCATCAACACTTCCCAGAGGTGGCGCAAGTGGTCCTCCCAGGAGGAACTAAACACTGCAATGTCATCCAGGTAGGCGGCACTGAAAGCCTCCAGCCCAACCAACACCTGGTTGACCAATCTCTGGAAGGTGGCAGGGGCATTCTTCATCCCAAAGGGCATCACACGGAACTGGTAGTGCCCATCTGGTGTGGAGAATGCTGACCTCTCCTTTGCCCCATCAGTTAAGGCGATCTGCCAGTACCCAGACGTCAGATCAAACGTGCTGAGGTACCGGGCAGCCCTTAACCGGTCTATGAGCTCATCAGCTCTGGGGATGGGGTGCGCGTCGGTCTTGGTGACCGAATTGAGACCTCGGTAGTCCACACAGAACCTAAGTTCAGGAGTGGCACCAGGCGTCGCAGCTTTTGGTACCAAGACCACGGGGCTGGACCAGGGGCTGCTAGAGGACTCAACCACCCCTAGGGCGAACATTTTGGAGACCTCCTCCTTAATGCAAGCCCTGACCCTGTCAGTTACCCTGTAAGCCTTGTGCTTGACAGAACTATCCCCGGTATCCACTTCATGGACGCACCAATCAGTGACACCAGGTACCAGGGAGAACAAATCAGAAAATTGCCCCAACAGGTGGTGACAATCTCTCTGTTGCTCAGGGGTCAGTGTGGTGGAGAGGATCACACCCTCCACTGACCCATCCTTCTCTTCTGCACACAGGAGGTCAGGGAGAGGCTCACTCTCCTCCTCAACCCCATCATCTGTGGCAAGAAGCATGCCCACTTCAGACCTCTCAAAGTGGGGCTTTAGGCGGTTCACATGCAGGACCCGCAAGGGGTTCCTGGGAGACTGAAAGTCCACCAAGTAGGTAACCGGACTTTTGCGCTCCACCACCTCAAATGGACCGGTCCACTTATCTTGGAGCGCACAAGGCTCCACTGGGGCCAGTACCCAAACCTTCTGACCAGGTTGAAATTCGACCAGAGTGGCATTCTGGTCGTGCCAGCGTTTCATTTCTTCCTGGCTGGCTTCCAGATTTGCCTCAGCAATTTTTCTGAAACGCCGAGTCTGGTTCCTGAAGGCCAACATGTAGCTAAATACATCTTGGGGAGGTTTCCTGGGAGATTGCTCCCAGCCTTCCTTGACCAGACTCAGAGGTCCTCTAACCGGGTGGCCATAAAGGAGTTCAAAGGGACTGAACCCTAAGGACTTCTGGGGCACCTCACGGTAGGCAAACAACAGGCATGGCAAGAGGACGTCCCACTTACGCCTCAGGGGCTCTTCTAGGCCCATGATCATGCCCTTCAAGGTCCGGTTGAACCTTTCAACCAGACCATTACCTTGGGGTGGTAAGGAGTGGTGAACTTATACGTTACCCCACACTCCTTCCACAGAGACTTCATGTACTGGGAGATGAAGTTGGTCCCCCTGTCAGACACCACCTCTCTGGGGAATCCCACACGGGAGAAAATCCCCATCAGTGCACGTCCCACCACGGGGGCCGTCACTGTCCTGAGCGGGATGGCTTCAGGGTACCGGGTGGCATGGTCCACCAAGACCAGGATGAACCTGTTGCCCATGGCTGTCTTGGGGTCCAGAGGCCCCACAATGTCAATGCCCACTCGCTCGAATGGGGCACTCACAACTGGAAAGGGCTGGAGTGGGGCCTTGATCTCCCCCCCCACTCTTCCCACTTGCCTGGCAAGTCTCACAGGTCCTGCAATGAGTGTCTGAACTCTTGTGCATCTGGGGCCAATAAAAGTGGGCGGCCAGCCTCTCAAAGGTCTTGGTCTGCCCCAGATGTCCTGCCAATGGAATGTCATGAGCCAACCCCAGTAGGAAGGTTCTGAAGCACTCGGGTACCACCAGCACACGGGCTGACCCTGGCTCAGCAACCTTAGGCTCACTATACAGGAGACTGTTCTCCCAATAAATCAGATGTGAACCAGACATGTCACCTTCTGCCTGGGCTGCAGCCTGTCGCCGCATACCCTTAAGAGAGGGGCAAACTCTCTGCTGCTCACAAAATTCCTCCCTGGTGGGTCCCCCTTCCTGCTGCCAAAGGGTCAGCTCAGGCAGGTCCCCCAGGTCGGTGATCTGCTCCCCGGTAGGCTCCAGGGCACCCCCCTCAGGGTCTGCTCCTTCCTGGGCCGTGGGAACCAAGGGGGCCGGCTTCCCGCGCCCCCTGCCCCTTCTCTCTAAGGCAGGGATCTGGGCCCTACTCTCAGGCTCCAGATCCTTTTCAACACCCTCCTTGGCTGCCATGGACCGAGTGGTAGCACACGCCCACTCAGGCAGACCCAACATCTCTAAGTGAGCCTTCCTCTCCACCGTAGCCCACGGGGAGTCCTCTAAATCATTGCCCAGCAGACAGTCTACAGGCATGGCGGGCCTCACAGCTACCTGAAGAGTTCCTGAGACCCCCCACTCAAAGGGAACCTGAGCCACCTCACATTGGCTCTCTGAGTTGTCGGCGGACACTACTGGGTAGAATGCATGAGGGACAACCTGCTCTCTGGACACCAACCGGGAGCTGACAGCAGTTACACTGGCCCCTGTGTCTCTTAGAGCCTCCACCCTATGGCCATTGATGGTCACCCACTGCCTGTATTTCTTAGTGTTAGCAGGCAGTGCAGGCTTGAGGACCATCTCAAAGTCCCCTAATGAGACAAGGGTCAACTCTACGGGATCCCACCCCTCTTGGGCACCCATCTCCTCCTCTCCCAGGGCTACACTAGCAATCTGGCGGGGTGGTGCACGGGGGGTGCACTGGCCCCCTTTGGGGGCACTGGGGATCAAAATATCTGTGGCCCACTTGAACACAGTTGTAACACGTGGGGGCCCCCTGGGAACAGGCCTACCTGTTGGGGGCCCGGTCCTCCTTTCTTGTGGGGGCTGGGACACCACTGCTTGGTTCCCTGGGGGATTACTTTGGGGCCCTCGGTGGAACTCCCTCTGTTGATCCTTGTCCCCCACTCCTCTGCTGGGGACCCTGCCCACCTTTGGCGACGTCTCCCACTGGACCCTTGCGGACACGGGTGCTCACCCAGCGGTCCGCCTCCTCAGCAAGCTTCCTAGGGTTAGTCAGCTTGCAATCAATTAGGTGCTGGCGTAGCTCAGGAAAACAATTACTAGATAAATGCTCCCATGCAATCAAATCATAAAACTGTGCAAAAGTTTCTACTTTGCTACCTTTTACCCAGCGTTCCATGGCTCTGCAAAAAAGGACACATATTCAACCCACGTGGTACCCTCTAGCTTCTTACATACCCTAAACCTCTGCCTATACATCTCAGGGGTCAAACCATAGCGGGTCATCAACGCTTCCTTCATGTGGGCATAAACCATCCTACTTTCTGGGGGCAGGTCCAACAAGGTATCCCTCCCCTCACTCACAAAGCGTCCCCACAACCCCGCTCCCCAATCCTTCTCAGGGACCCGGTGGGACACCATGGCTAATTCATAAGCGGCAAACCATTGCCCAATATCTTCACTTTTGTGGAAATCTTTAATAACCTCCTTGGGTATATACACCCTACTCTCAGGGTGCACTACAGGTACGCTGCCACCAGAGGGGAGATTTCCATGCTCTTAGCTTTAATCTCCAACTCCCTCAATACTCTCTCATGCTCCAGCTTCATCCTCATAATCTCAATTTCTAACTTCTTGTTCTCTAGGTCCCTGTGACCATCCATTTTAAGCTTAGCCATCTCCATATTATGCCGCCTATCTCTCTCCCTGTCCTCCAGCTCTTCTGGGGACAGACCCTTAGCGGACACACTAGAGCCCGGGTTGGAAAGGGCTGGATCTCCTACTAAGTCTACTACATCGCCCTGCTGCTCTCCTCCCTCCACAAGCTCTCCTAGATCCTTAGGGGCCTCCCTGGCTTCTAGCCAGGCCTTCAGCGCCTTGTAATACTCTTCCCTTCTAGTGAGACCTGTGATAGGGACTGTGAATTGCTTGCAAAAATATTTGAGCTGCTTGGCATTGTAGGTTTCTATTTTCTCTTCTTCCCAGGAGAGATCCTCTGAGGCATTGGATCTGGGCTTGCCCATTGTAGAGATAACTGGCAATATCAATAAAGGACAGAAGAAAACTTCTCAAAAAATGTAAGCGGGTGAAAAATCACCGGCAATATCAATCACAATATAGGATCCTAAAAACTCTCAGAAATGTGCGTGGGTGAAAAATCACCGGCAATATCAATTACAATAGGGGATCAAAAACTTTCAATAAATGGGCGCGGGTGAAGAATCACCGGCAATATCAATCACAATATAGGATCCCAAAAACTCTCAGAAAATGTGCGCGGGTGAAAAATCACCGGCAATATCAATCACAATATAGGAGCAAAAAAAAAATTCTCAAAAAAATGTATGCGGTACGTTATGGTCTGCACTCACTAGTAGTGTACACTATAATTACTGTATGCGATCATAAATGCAAGTCCAGATCCTCACCGCTGACCACCAATGTTAGAAATGGGGGTCTCTAGTTGGCAATGGCTGGCCACTGTCCAAGTAGGGACCCTTCTTCCTAAGTCAGAGTGAGAGGGCTACCCTCTTTAATACCCCTGCTCAACCCTGTGGTAACGTAGCACGAGCAGGTAGGCTTATCTCAGAGGCAGGGTGTGAAGCATTTATGATCATACACAGTAACACAGTGAGGAACACTACAAAGGGACACCACACAAGTAGTTATTATAAAAATAAGTATCTTTATATAAAGGCAGATTTATCACAAGACCAATAACTGTAAAAGCCACAATACTGTCAAAAATAGGATAGCTGTTGAAGGGCTGTCAAAAATAGTTCAAAGGTTGCAAAAATAAGGTTCAAGTTCAAAGCAGTGGTCTCTGCGACCCTTTCCTTCACAAAGTACCTGGGTTTAGTAGCAAAACCAACAAAGTGTCGCAAATAAGCTGTAGCGATGATTCTCGGCACGCGAGGCCGGCGATGCGTTGAAATCCTTGCCGCAAGGGAGGATGATGCGCCGATCTGCGGGATGCGTGCGGAGACGATGCGACAAACTTCTGCACGCTGGACCGCCCGATGCGATGACTTTCTTGCCGCGAGGGAGAAGTCGATGCGGTGATCCTGTTGCGCTGTGCGATCGTGTTGCGATGCGAAGACAAGACGCTCCGCGAGGGAGCGACGAAATTCGGTGCGATGCGATCAAAGTGGCGATCGCACGGCGTCCGCACTGCGATGTCTCAAAGCGATGATTTCTTTAAGGGTTGCGAGTGCGCGGCGACAGCAGCGCGATGATCTTTCCAGCGCGTCTCGGCTGCAGCGGCTCGCAAAGGGGCGTCAGCGATGGTTTCGGGTTGCGGGCCCTCGGCGGCAGTAGCGCGATGATTTTCCCAGCGCTCTCGACTGCAGCGGCCCGCAAAGATGCGTTAGCGTCGATTTCTTACCCTCTTTTCTCTGATGCAAACTAGAGGCCCTGGAACTCACAGGAGCCTCCTCAGCAGATAGCAATCCTCGCAGGGGGGAAGCAGGAGGTCGGTGGTGGAGTCTGATGTGCCTGAGACTCCAGCAGGAGGCTAGCTCTTTTCCTAGCCCTTGGGTGATTGCTGTACAAAAATAAAAGTTCTCTCAAGAGTTCCTTTTCCTCTTCTTCAAGGTCCAGTGGTCACTGCTGCAGGCCAGTGCAAGAAACAACACACAGCACAGGGACAGTCACTTCCTGCAGATTCCTCCAGTGGCACGGACAGAGCTTCCTCTCCAGATCCAAAAGCAATACAAAAGTAGGGGTTTGAGCACAGATATTTATACCCCAAAAACCTTTGATCCTTGAAGCTACCAGTCCCTGAACCTAGCCAGAACCAGTCTCTGCTCAGGCCTGGAGCACTTTGTTTACCAGGCTGCATCCTTCCTTTCAGAAAGAGGGGTCTGCTAGCAGACACACAGTGGGAGGTGGAGCCAGCATTCACCTTGCCAGGCACAGCCCTATTCAGATCAAAGAGCCACCCCTCCCCACACTCTAAATGCAGATCTCTCTATTCCACCCAGGTCTGACTCAGCCTGTCCTGCCCCTCTAAAACCAGACAGCCAATACACATAACGGCAGAGCACACTGGAAGGCTTAGGCAAGAAAATACCTACTTTCTAAAAGTGGTATTTTCAAACACAGAATATAAAAATAAACTTCACTAAAAGGTGTATTTTAATATTCTGAGCTCAGGCATACTAAATTCGTTTTTCTACCATGTTCCTGGGGTCAGTTAGGACTATAGCATGTAATAGTCAAACTGCCCATTCTAGCCTATGAGGAACAGGTAGCCTTACAGTAGTGAAAAACGAAATGGTGCATAATTCACTACCAGGACATGCTACACACACCAAGGCATGTCCTGCCTTACACATACAAGGCACCCTACCATAGGGGTGACTTACAGGATGCTAAGGGAAGGTTCAGGGGCTGGGAAGTGAGTGCACTTCACAGCCAAGATGGCAGTTCTGGACTGCACACAGACACTGCAGTGGCAGGTCTGAGACACACTTTACAAGCTGCTTCTGTGGGTGACACACATCAGTGCTGCAGGCCCACCAGCAGCATTTGATTTACCAGCCCTGGGCACACATAGGCCACACTACTAGGGACTAACAGGTAAACCAAATAAGCCAATCAGGGATATACCAATTCACATAGACATATTTATACAGGGAGCATTCGCGCTGTGACACTGAATGGCAGTGGCACAGCGCCCAGAGCATCTAACACCAGTAAAACAGAGGAGACAACAGCGAAAAATGGAAGGGAGACCCACGCCAATGGTGCCAGGTCTAACACTCATGATCATAGGAACCTGAACAAGATAGTCCCTCCCTATCAGAGTGGGGATGACATCCACAAATGGATAACTGCACTAGAGAGGGCCTGTAAAGTACAGAGGGTCCCTCAGGAGCAGTGGGCAGCTATCTTGTGGCTCTCCTTTGCTGACAAAGGAAGAGATAAGCTCCTCACTGTTAGAGAAGAGGATGCTGACAATTACACAGTCTTGAAGAGTGCTCTCATTGATGGGTTTGGCTTAACCACTGAGCAATACAGAATTAAGTTCAGAGACACCCAGAAAGCACAGACTCAGGACCGGGTTGACTTTGTAGATTGTGCTACTAAGGCTCTGGAAGGTTGGATACATGGCAGCAAAGTGCATGACTATTTAGGATTGTACAATTTGATTATGAGGGAGCAGATCCTTAATAATTGTCAAAACCAGCTTTTGCACCAGTACCTGGTGGACTCAGATCTGACTTCTCCCAAGAATTGGGAAAGAAGGCAGATAAATGGGTCAGAACCAGGGTGAAGCCAAAGAACCAGGGTGGTGACCAGAAGAAAGATTCTTCCAAGACCCAAGAGAAAGGTGGGGATAAGTCAAAAGACAAGTCCACTACAGGGCCCCAAAAGTCCTCTTCTGGGGGTGGGTCCCAAACTCCTTCCTCCCTGAAAAGAAACCTTATTGCTTTGTCTGTAAAAACCCAGGCCACTGGAAAAATGATCCCAATTGTCCAAAGGTCAGCAATAAGGAAAATGTTCCTCCAAGCACTACTACCATTCCTCCTGGTACTACCAGTAGTAATCCCCCAGGTGGTACTAGTGCACCCAAGAAGTTAGGTGGGTTGGTATGGGGAACTGAGGTGGACCCCAGCTTATCAAGGTCCTCCTCACAGGCCTCCTTAGTCTGTGATGGTGGCATGGGATTTGCCACTTTTACTGTCAGTCCAAATTCTTTGGGCAAGTACAGACAGGAGCCACTGATCAATGGTCAGAAAGCTGTGGCCTTTAGGGACACAGGGCTAGTGTCACCATGGTGACAGGGAACCTAGTACCCCCTCAGCAGCTTTTACCTGAGTTTAAGTACCAGGTGACCAACATTGATGGTATCAGGACAGATCATCCCATGGATATATAGTCAATCTCAGCTGGGGAGGGGTCACTGGCCCAAAGAGAGTGGCAGTATCTCCAAACTTGCCAGTAGATTGCCTGTTGGGTAATGATCTAGAAATTTCAGCCTGGGCTGAAGTTGAACACCAGGCCCATTTAAGAATGTTAGGCCTCCCTGAGAAAGTTGGTGGGACCCTTAGGGCCTCAGTCCAACCCCAGGGAAATTTTGGAGTGGTGGAGCCTGAAAGAATGGCCCACTCTACTCCACCAGAGAGCAAAGGGAATGAAGAAAAGTCTTCTTCCCCCCCAGACAATAGGTAAGGGTCAGCTTCCTAAGGGAACTGACCCTACCCCTTGTGGAGGAACTTCCCCAGAGGTGGTCAGGCCTGTCCTGACAACTCCTCTGATGGCAGGGGACCCTTCCAAGGTGGTACCCAGTCTGGAGCAGGTATCCTGCCCCTCTCTATCCTACCTCAGTCAGCCTAGGGCTGCAGAGGTCAGGGAGGTCAGTGGACCCCAAAGGGCCCACTGTCCAGAGGAACCCCCTCATCAACAGATTAGGGACACCCAGTCTAGTAGCACTAGCCAGGTGACAATTCCTCAACACCCTGAGGGAGCCCTCTTACCCTTGGGTAGTGACCTCCCCCAGATGGACTCTGTTGGGCAAAGGCAAACCTGGGACCAGATGGTTCCAAACCTACCTTGTCCCTCCAGTGTTACAACCAAAGGGACTCAACCCCCAGCTGTAGGTAGCCAGAGGTTGACCCCTAGGGCCAGATATAACTCAGTCATGGAAAAAAAGGCATCCATGGTGACCAGTGCTCTGAGGAAGCTGAGACCAACTTTATCAGGGCCTCATTTCTCCACTCAGGCACCCCACCAGCCTTTTACTTTGCCAAAACACACTACAGGTGGTAATCCCAAATTTTGGAGGAAATCCAATACCCCTAAGGGTAGGGACTACTTAGTGGACCATAAGACAGGGGGTATCCATGCCAGTGCAGGATCTTCCTTATATGGCCACTTAGTCAATAAAGTCTCAAGTGGACAAGGTTAGCCTTATCTCCTTTCGTTTGGGGGGGTTATGTAGGAAGGTGGAATCTGACTACATGGTTACCCCACTTTTTTCCTGGTGTTTTGCTGGTTTTTGACTAGTCTGACTGGGATCCTGCTATTCAGGACCCCAGTCTATCTGCTTTCTCCCTAAATTGGTTGTGTTATGTACACCTCAGATTGGATACTGGGGTACCCTTATAAGTCCCTAGTATATGGTACACCATGTACCCAGGGCATAGGTACCCCAGAGTCCTCCCAGGGGCTGAAGCATGTATTGTGCCACCCCTGAAAGGCCATTCAAAATGACACCACAGGTCTGCTACTGCAACCTGTGTAAGGAGGTGCATGCACCCCTTACTTAGATATAGGTTACCTATATCTATTCTAAATCACTACACATATAAACCTATCAGTCACCCCTATGGCAGGCCTTATCAATCCTGAAGGCAGGGTGCTGGGTTTTGTGTGAGAGGATGCCCCTGCATGAGCAGAGCCCCTCTGCAGCCTTCGGAATCTATTCTCCGGGGTTGTCTGTGATGCAGCCAACCATATATACTTAAGTGCATTATAACCTCGCGGTAAATGCTAACTTTAAAACGGCTGCTTAGAAACATGTTGTGTTTTGTGTCAAACACCTTGGAATCCTACCTCCACACCAGTAACGGGTGTGGGAGGTATGATTCCTCCCTTGTAGTACCACTACTATGGGCCACCGGTCTACCCGGTACCAGCTTTCTCGACCTGGGCAGCACAAAATGGATGCTGCCAGCCACAGACACGAGTCTGCCCTCCTGCTGCTGAGCCAAGCTCGAGCAGAGGAAGGCCTTACAATAGGTTTCCTGT
Source organism: Calotriton arnoldi (assembly GCA_963921515.1). NCBI lineage: Eukaryota > Metazoa > Chordata > Amphibia > Caudata > Salamandridae > Calotriton > Calotriton arnoldi. Next base: position 26,002 of record CAWUFW010000568.1, read on the forward strand.
CACAGGGAGGTGTGACCACTTCCCAGACAGGCTTTAGTGTATTGGGGCTGGGTGGGTGCACTCTTAGAATGCCAGAAAGTCTGCACTGGGGGCACATTTGGTGTCCCCGTGCATAGTCCAGCTCAAACCGGTTGCAGGAGCCATTTGCTCCTGCTCCGGCGCGAAACTGGACAACGGACATTGGTGTAGCCACCCCTCTGTCCTGACCCTCCCCTAGGTGGGTCCCCAGAGTTAGTCCAACCCCTTCCTTGGGTATAAAGTAGGAACCCTGACTACAGGACTTTAGATTTTACCTGGACTAAACTCTGCAAGCAGAAACCAAGTACTTCGACGGTCTACACTTCGGTGGACGACAGAAGAATCTCCCTTGGAGTAAAGGAGTTACTCCCCTGCAGCAGCAGGCACCGAAACGCATCTGACCAGTTTGCATCTCCCGAGCTCCTGAGGACTCTGAAGATTTCTGCAACACAGGAGGTTGGTTCCCGAGCGTCCCTGAGGTTGATCTGACCTCTCAGTAATCATGAGACCAGTATCCCTCGTGGGGACCGTGCAACCCGAACCCCTGTGCACCGTGTACTTTTGCAGCAGCATATGCTTATTGGCAATCCCTGAGGCTGTGCTTTGGACTACATGTAGTCCCGACCCCGAGCAGCATTTCCACCAAAGATCTCTGGCCTCCACTCCACGAGTGCTCTGTGGGATGGTGCTTTGTGATTCAGCTCGAGGTCCCTTCGCGATCCCTGGTCCATTGGCCTTGGGTCCTGGCGAGGGTCACTTTGACTTTCCTTGGGCTTCCCTGGTTGCTCCGGACGTTGCCTGACTCCCCATAGCTTGGAGAGTCTCCTGGACCTTGCTGGTCCATACCGTAACTTGTTTCCTCTGCACGCATGGGTTGCCTTTGCCAAGGCTTGTTGGTGTTAAATCCGGACACTGACCCCTCAGCACTCGACATCCTTTGTGGGACAGCTCACCTCCGGACTTTGGTCATCGTCGACGTCTCCTGGTCCCCGTGGCTACAGAGTCAAGCATCCTATCTTCACACCTGAAGCACCCGACATCGGTGGGCATTCGTCTATCGAGCCCCTGGTCACCCTGAAGTGACCCAGACTCTGTCCCCTCTGCTTTCAGGTTCTTCTCACCTCGGATCCAGGCTTGGATTCCACTGGACACTTTTCATCTTCCCGGCAGCAGTACTTCTTCGCATCACGCCATTGAAAACGACGAGGGTTTCCGACACCACTTGACCCCTATGCACCCGGCTCCTCTGGGCTAGGTAACACAGGTACCTCGGTACTCACAAGGGTGCTGGCCTTAGAACCTTCTATGTTCCAAAGGGTTTGTTTGAAGTCCTCTCCGAAGTGTCCTTAAATTGTAATTTTCCAACCGCGACTTTCCCATAGAGTTGTACAGAGCTCGCGTCTGTGTTCCCACACTGCACCCGTCCTCCGTGGGCTCCCTGTGTCACTCCTGTGGGTGGTTCCTTGGGGGTCCTAGCGATTCTACGTGATCTAGGCACTGTGTCTATTGAAGTCGTGGTTGTTATACCACTTTTTTAGTATATGGTTCGGTCTCCCCCTGGAGCCCGCTGTGTATTGTGCTATTTACTGTCGTTCTATTGATTAAGTATACTATTGTGTGCTTTATGTTCTAATCTCACATAGAGATTAGTAGAGAGTGTTTAGTAATAAATACATATTTTTTATATAACACTTGTGTGGTTCTCCTTTCATTTGGTCACTTAGGAGGTTCTGTTCTGGTAAAACAAGCTGCTTTACATTCCTTCGAGACTTAGCCTGAAGGCTGCTCTTCACAGCTACCACTAGGATAGCTTTCTATAAAGGTTGTTTTTAACCTAATCATCAATAAGGGTCATTTGGACTAGTGCAAGGTGCCCACTTTAATTAGTGGACAGCATATACCAGGCCAACTTCTCACATCTGGTATTTCAGGGTGATATATAGGATGAACCTCCCGCATCGGGAACTGAGATACTGGGGTGGGGCTCTTCTCAAGTAGCCTACCCTGGTAAGCAATCAACGTCGTAATACAACCAAAAACTTGATCAGGCCCCATATTACTGACACGATCTTTAATATCATACAAAATCTGTGGTGCCGCATCTTTGAAACACTGCTCCCAAAGACCAATCAGAGTAGCAGACATATGCTTAAGGGCATGCTGATGTACAAAAGGCTCATAATCTTTCATCACATTCCACACTGTTAATGGGGTTTCGGGCCCACTGCACAGCCTGGTTAGCCACTACCTTTTTCTCCGCATCTCCCACCTCAGATCGCACATACGGACCCATGCGCTCTTTAAACTTTGTCCAATCTCCGTCTCCAAACCTGTGCACTGGTGTCCCATCACTCAAGGAAACCGGGGGATGAAAAACCAGGGAATGAGAGGTAACTGGAGTGACGGGTATCAGTGATGCTGAGGGCTGCGTCACAGGGGAAAAAGCTGGCGAGGAGGATGCGGAAACAATGGGCGTGAGGGGGGTGCTAACAGTCACAGTTGCTGCGGACAGTAAGGAAGCAGGAAGAAGAGAACAAGCATTGGCATAGCCAATAGGTCTCGCCTTTGGGACCTTATAAGTGTTTAGCCAGAGATATTGACTTTGCCTATGTCTTTAAGCTGTGCTGTAGAGAAGTCTGCAGCATGCTGAAAAGTTATAATAAAGAAGTGTCAGAAGCATTTTTGTTACCTTATATATGACCAAGAAAGAATTATGTACAACTGAACGACCATATTAAAAAAGTATTAACAATAAATAATGTCTTGAGGTTTTTTTTGTCCTTTCAATGCTGGCAACTTCTATCTGCCTGTCCCAGTGGTTGCTTGTTATGGTTTTTATTGTTATGGGGGGGGCATAAATAACAGGAGGGTGAAGGTCAGTCAGTTAGGCAGAGGCTGGGGCAGAGGAAGAGGGCGCAAAAGAGGAGGACAAAAACAAGTCCAGTGGCAGGACCAGGAACCGAATATGATGGAAACCAGGAGCAAAACACAGGGCAGGAGAGTCTAGTGGTTAATTTGTCACATAGACAACTGACAACTACAGAACAAACAGTACTTGAGAAAGGCCTTGGCTATGTCCCCACCCCCAAAGAGGACAGTTTTCGGGAACAATGCGAAATCCAGAACCTGTTTAGAAAAATATGCCTTAAAGCCCACTTCGATGGTACTGAGGAACCAGACAAACTGGATTCAGGCCTTCGCAATCCTCGACCTTCACACCTACCGTTGGCATGGTACCTGTGGAGGTAGTGACCTTTGAGAAAGCTGTCTTAAAAGAACTGAAGAACCAGGATACCAGAGTTCCTTTCCATAATCTCTCTAATCAAGAACATGCAGCGATTAGATCATTGACTGAGGACAAAAGCATTACAATAAAGCAAGCTGACAAAGGGGCGCCACGGTCATACAATCCACTTCGGATTACAACACCGAGTGCCAACGCCAACTACGGAATAGTAAATTCTATACTCCGATAACAACAAACCCCACGACTCGATTAACGACCGAGATAACCACCATGGTCTATGAGGCAGAGAGTAATGGGTGGATCAGTGGTAAGGAAGCTGATTTCTTGATTACCAAACTTCCCAAAACACCCTATTTTTACACTCTGCCGAAAATACATAAGGGGACCACCCCTGTTCCGGGCAGACCTATAGTTTCAGGAATCGGCTCACTCTTAGAGCCGCTCTCAAAATTCTGCGACCATTACCTACAACCTTTGGTCAAACAGACACCATCATACATCAGGGACACAACAGATATCCTCTGTGTTATAGGTGAAATAGAAAACACAGGCGATATTGACCTCCTGGTCACCTTGGATGTGGAACAACTGTATACCAATATCCCACAGAGAGAGACATTGGCAGTAATAGAATCTGCACTAAGTGGGAGTGAATGGACAGCAGCAACACCCATTTCGTTCATCATGCAATGTGCCAACCTGGCCTTAACAGAAAACTTTTTTGAGTTTGACAGCCAACTCTTCCATCAGTCTCAGGGTACTTCGATGGGGAGTACCTTTGCCCCCAGTGTGGCATGTTTGTATATGGCGGCGTTTGAACAAGAGACCATCCAACATGCGAGTAACTCCTTCGGAGCTAACCTGAGACTGTGGAAGAGGTACATAGATGACATCCTCATCTTTTGGCAGGGTGACATACAGAGATGCGCTGAATTTTGCGAGTGGATTAACACAAAAACCAGCACTTGAAATTCACCCACACTATATCTGCCACGAACATTGCCTTCCTAGATCTCACCATCAGATTACAAGAGGGTAGAATAACGACATCCCTATACAAAAAACCTACCGACAGAAACAGCTTGCTACTGTACAGCAGCTATCATCCTGCTACACTGAGAAATAACCTTCCCTTCAGCCAATTTCTAAGAATTAGAAGAAATTGTAGTTCTACAGAGGACTACAAAATTGAAGCAGAGATACTGGCTGACAATCTGCTGAAGAGACAATACCCTAAGAAACAGGTTCACTCTTGCATGAAACGAGCAAGAAATAATAATCGTGAAAGCCTCCTAGAGGTACATGAGAAAGAACCCACTGACATTTTGACCTGTGTGACCACGTACACACCTAGATCCAATCTAATAAAGAAGGCAGTGAAGAACACTGGGCAATTCTGAACACGGGTACGCTGTCAATACCCAAACCAAGGTTTGCGTTTAAACGTACCAACAATTTGAAAGATATGTTGGTGCACACTAGACCCAAGAAGAGCAACATCCCTAACCAGAGGCAACTGTGGGATCTCCCACCCGTGACAGGACACTATCCCTGTGGCTCTTGTATCGTGTGCCCACAGACCAGACACACCAAACAATTGGTTCTATCAGACACATTTACATGGACGCTAATCAAACACACTAACTGTAACACCCCACGTTGTGTGTACATGCTGACCTGCCCTTGTGACAAGAGGTATGTTGGCATGACCATGAGGCCCGTTAAGGTCAGAATCACTGAGCATAAGAGCAATATTCGTTGCCATAAAACTACCACCAAACTATACACCCACTTCTCTGAACTCGGACACCCCCAGAGAGTCTACGCTGGGTCATCCTAGAATCCCACCAACAAATAACACAGACTGCTTTGTACAGGATTGAACAAAGGTGGGTGTTCCGTCTTGACTTAGCAAATGACGGCCTGAACGATGCCATACCCTGGAGCACCATTAATTAATCTGATATATACAACCATTATCCGCAACTTTAACGAATGAATATATCAGCTTAAGACTCCACGCTAGTCTCTCACCTCTTTTACATCTCTGCCACATGATATCGACATCAGGCTAGTCAGATATGGAGATTAGGTTATGTTAGGACGATATATCTAACAACTAACAATAGAGTACAATACTACACTCTAAGATGGCCGACATACGAATCACCCAATCGGCAGTCGCCAGCAACTTATGCACAAATTTGGCGCAGTGACGTGAGCACTTTTGCACTGTATAAATTCTTGTTCACATTGTTGATAAAACCGCGCCACTCAATGCCAAATTTGAAGCCCTCGATGCGCGTCCACATCAAGGTAATAGCCAGAACTATAGACCTTCACCACATTCAAAGATGGCCTCCATGGTTACACTGTAGATGATGTCATGATGACACCATCACACCACACACCAGGTGCGGCTGATTTACCATGCTTAATGGCACCAGGAGAGGGTATTTAAGACAGGAACCGAAAACCTGTCTTTTCCTTCCTGATCCAGCGGAGCGGGTAGGTGAGCCGGACTGCTCTGAGCGGGAGCAGGTGAGTATGGATTACACGTTGAGACTATGCCTGGTCACAAGCTTTTAAGAGAGGTAAGAGGTGCTGGGAATTGCTGACAAGTTACCGCTGGTCTTTGGGAAGGGTACGCTGACTCTGATGTTCTGTAGAGCTCTGCACTAAGTCATAGCTTGGGCACTGTAGGCGCTCTTAACACACCGCACGATTGGCATAATGTCGGAGCGCATGGTGAAGGCGCCAGCAGCTACGCAGGCAGGTCTGGGGCACTTTTGAGTCTGTTGAATAAACTTGTCAATGATACCAATTTCACGACTATGGGCTTACTTTAACCTGAACCATGCCCACTTTCACTTTTAATGCTCTAGAGTCATGGCCTTAGCAACTAAACGTTGTGCCTACAAGCCCACACCCAACATATTTTGTTGTTTGTTTTTTCCTTTTAATACAACAGCGACACTATGTTGAGTGTCCATATACTCCGCTGCGGTCTGATGAAGCAGCACTTGAATCCTTAAGAGGTGAGCTGATACTCACTCACCATGTTGTTCAATTACTCTAACTGGTTACACAGAGGTTTTATATTCTAAATACAAATGAAGGCACACGTAGAATGTGATATGCATGAAATCACGTTGTTTTTATCACTTGTATAGATTCAAAGAGGTTGTGTACGGTGAAACACACCCACTTGAATCAATAGGACCATGTACCAATATTTCCATTTGGTTTTTGATCCTTTTTGTTTGTACTCTAGGTTGGCTGCTTTTCTCCGGGGCAACGTCCTACCGAGAGAAGAAGTGGTATGTAGAACCACACCACACACTGTAGATAGTTTTCATTTAGTCACTAGGTCCTGAGGAATCGCCAACTGATCTATTAGAGACATTTTATAGGCGAGAAACATGTTGACCACTAAGGGGTAGAGCGTAATTTTTGTCAGATTAAAACAAAATAGTCGCCCTCCTTCTTCTTTTTACTTTTTAATCAGGTTGTGACCTCTCCAGAATAAAAATAATTATAGAGGATTCCCTTACCTGTTTTAACCCACACACCACATCTACATCTTACCAGGCCCCTCACACCCATGGCACCTATACGGCAAGGAACAAAAGATCTCCGATAAAAGCCCCTTTATGGGTGCCCGTCGAGCATTGCAGCGCCGGCTCGACGAGGAGCAGACCCATATGATGAAGCATGACACCTAGCTTGCTGGGTGTGTGAGGGTCCTAGTTCCGAAAGGAGGTATTCCCCACCTCCCCACCACTCTGAGTACTAACCAGGTGGCCAACTTGCCACCCAGGAACACCGTACCTCTTTTGTCTTCTAGTTCTACCCAGGGCAAGTACGGTGGACCTTTATCAAGCCCTCATTGTCCCCCTTGTTGTTTACTAAGTACTGCACGGGATCTCCCGTGGGACTCTTCAGGTTACCAGAAGGATAATATCCTTCATTGGCCCATTTTCTGGGACTTATTATTTAGTCCCGCCCCTTCTATTTTGCCTTCCCCCAAATCCTCTGACATACCAGTCATCATGGATGACAATCCCGGACTTAGCTTTGATGATGCAATGGCTGCAGAAATTCTCAGGAATACACCATCTATCCTGGGAGGTGAAGGTTCATCAGCCTCTGGATCACCATCTGAGGACTGGACCTCCCTTACCAATATGAAAAGAGACTGGGTGAAAATAACGCTCCATGGTGCAATGATGACGGAGTACTTGAGGGCCAATATTGCACCAAACGGCCTAATAGTCAAGAACTTCCCTAGACTTTTCCTGGATGACGCTGTCTTTAAAAGGAATGGTCCCTGGTAGTATGGAAATGCACCAGGGACTTACTTATCCTCATTATTAATTCAGCAAAGAGGATAGCTGATGCCCTCCTTATTAGAATACAGGTTGCTGAAGGGGCCATAAAGACTACCATACATGGCACTGTATTTAAAACCAAATTGACAGAACTCAACCATGAGATTGCTGAGCACAAGGAATTTCTGATGAAGCAGAAGGTTAGCAAGCTTCAGAAAGATATAAGCAGATTTAACAAAGAAAAAATATACCCCTATCTGAAAGCAGACTATACCAACAGCAAAACTAGCTACTCTTCTGATGAAAATAGTGAATCCGACAGAAGAGACTTGGCTAGCAGTGACTCCAGCAATGTGAGCTGGAAGGGTTCGAATCAGAGGAGAAAGAATTATCCACAAAACCCCCACTACCCTGTACAGAATTTTCAAGGGCCGCAGCCTCCTTTTGGCCTTTCCCGATGTATCCCCAGGGCCAACCGCAATACTTCCCTGCCAGCAATCCACCTTTTTAGGCAGAGGCTGGGGCAGAGGAAGAGGGCGCAAAGAGGAGGACAAAAACAAGTCCAGTGGCAGGACCAGGAACCGAATATGATGGAAACCAGGAGCAAAACACAGGGCAGGAGAGTCTAGTGGTTAATTTGTCACATAGACAACTGACACCTACAGAACAAACAGTACTTGAGAAAGGCCTTGGCTATGTCCCCACCCCCAAAGAGGACAGTTTTCGGGAACAATGCGAAATCCAGAACCTGTTTAGAAAAATACGCCTTAAAGCCCACTTCGATGGTACTGAGGAACCAGACAAACTGGATTCAGGCCTTCGCAATCCCTCGACCTTCACACCTACCGTTGGCATGGTACCTGTGGAGGTAGTGACCTTTGAGAAAGCTGTCTTAAAAGAACTGAAGAACCAGGATACCAGAGTTCCTTTCCATAATCTCTCTAATCAAGAACATGCAGCGATTAGATCATTGACTGAGGACAAAAGCATTACAATAAAGCAAGCTGACAAAGGGGGCGCCACGGTCATACAATCCACTTCGGATTACAACACCGAGTGCCAACGCCAACTACGGAATAGTAAATTCTATACTCCGATAACAACAAACCCCACGACTCGATTAACGACAGAGATAACCACCATGGTCTATGAGGCAGAGAGTAATGGGTGGATCAGTGGTAAAGAAGCTGATTTCTTGATTACCAAACTTCCCAAAACACCCTATTTTTACACTCTGCCGAAAATACATAAGGGGACCACCCCTGTTCCGGGCAGACCTATAGTTTCAGGAATCGGCTCACTCTTAGAGCCGCTCTCAAAATTCTGCGACCATTACCTACAACCTTTGGTCAAACAGACACCATCATACATCAGGGACACAACAGATATCCTCTGTGTTATAGGTGAAATAGAAAACACAGGCGATATTGACCTCCTGGTCACCTTGGATGTGGAACAACTGTATACCAATATCCCACAGAGAGAGACATTGGCAGTAATAGAATCTGCACTAAGTGGGAGTGAATGGACAGCAGCAACACCCATTTCGTTCATCATGCAATGTGCCAACCTGGCCTTAACAGAAAACTTTTTGAGTTTGACAGCCAACTCTTCCATCAGTCTCAGGGTACTTCGATGGGGAGTACCTTTGCCCCCAGTGTGGCATGTTTGTATATGGCGGCGTTTGAACAAGAGACCATCCAACATGCGAGTAACCCCTTCGGAGCTAACCTGAGACTGTGGAAGAGGTACATAGATGACATCCTCATCTTTTGGCAGGGTGACATACAGAGATGCGCTGAATTTTGCGAGTGGATTAACACAAAAAACCAGCACTTGAAATTCACCCACACTATATCTGCCACGAACATTGCCTTCCTAGATCTCACCATCAGATTACAAGAGGGTAGAATAACGACATCCCTATACAAAAAGCCTACCGACAGAAACAGCTTGCTACTGTACAGCAGCTATCATCCTGCTACACTGAGAAATAATTTGTATACCTCCAGCACACGCAAATCATTAGAAATTAGTACTTTTCAGTCGTTAATCATATATAGAAATCGAAGAATTTCGTTGATTTTCTCCTTCTTTAATCAGTTCTCAGAATACGTAACGCGTTCCCAAGCCAACACGTGTTTCGTCGCCTCAGTAAGTTTGTACATGCGACTTGTTCACGGCTGAACGGTTCCACTATATTTCAGTTTTCAATGTGACGATAATTCCAGGTCACATTAACCTATGGCGTGGGTTGAACTCCAAAGTTTCAATAAAAATCGCTGGGCGGTGAAACGTAGCTACGTATGCCCCGTAAATGCGTTCCTGAGTTTGAGAAAAGAGCCGCCGTTCCGCGTACTCGTGCCCCACGCCGGTCAACACGTGTTGGCTTGGGAACGCGTTACGTATTCTGAGAACTGATTAAAGAAGGAGAAAATCAACGAAATTCTTCGATTTCTTATATATGATTAACGACTGAAAAGTACTAATTTCTAATGATTTGCGTGTGCTGGGGTATACAAATTACTGTGTTTTGTTGCTTTGTGGCCTCAAAAGAATCTAGGGAGGTGGGTGGTTCTCCTTAACCCTTCAGCACCGCCAGCACTTGGAGCATTATCTTATAAATAACGAGTGAAACCACCTAGTGGCGCCTGTACCCTATCACTTATACCACCGGATCTCACTTTGGAATACACTGAGAAATAACCTTCCCTTCAGCCAATTTCTAAGAATTAGAAGAAATTGTAGCTCTACAGAGGACTACAAAATTGAAGCAGAGATACTGGCTGACAATCTGCTGAAGAGACAATACCCTAAGAAACAGGTTCACTCTTGCATGAAACGAGCAAGAAATAATAATCGTGAAAGGCTCCTAGAGGTACATGAGAAAGAACCCACTGACATTTTGACCTGTGTGACCACGTACACACCTAGATCCAATCTAATAAAGAAGGCAGTGAACAAACACTGGGCAATTCTGAACACGGGTACGCTGTCAATACCCAAACCAAGGTTTGCGTTTAAACGTACCAACAATTTGAAAGATATGTTGGTGCACACTAGACCCAAGAAGAGCAACATCACTAACCAGAGGCAACTGTGGGATCTCCCACCCGTGACAGGACACTATCCCTGCGGCTCTTGTATCGTGTGCCCACAGACCAGACACACCAAACAATTGGTTCTATCAGACACATTTACATGGACGCTAATCAAACACACTAACTGTAACACCCCACGTTGTGTGTACATGCTGACCTGCCCTTGTGACAAGAGGTATGTTGGCATGACCATGAGGCCCGTTAAGGTCAGAATCACTGAGCATAAGAGCAATATTCGTTGCCATAAAACTACCACCAAACTATACACCCACTTCTCTGAACTCGGACACCCCCAGAGAGTCTACGCTGGGTCATCCTAGAATCCCACCAACAAATAACACAGACTGCTTTGTAGAGGATTGAACAAAGGTGGGTGTTCCGTCTTGACTTAGCAAATGACGGCCTGAACGATGCCATACCCTGGAGCACCATTAATTAATCTGATATATACAACCATTATCCGCAACTTTAACGAATGAATATATCAGCTTAAGACTCCACGCTAGTCTCTCACCTCTTTATACATCTCTGCCACATGATATCGACATCAGGCTAGTCAGATATGGAGATTAGGCTATGTTAGGACGATATATCTAACAACTAACAATAGAGTACAATACTACACTCTAAGATGGCCGACATACGAATCACCCAATCGGCAGTCGCCAGCAACTTATGCACAAATTTGGCGCAGTGACGTGAGCACTTTTGCACTGTATAAATTCTTGTTCACATTGTTGATAAAACCGCGCCACTCAATGCCAAATTTGAAGCCCTTGATGCGCGTCCACATCAAGGTAATAGCCAGAACTATAGACCTTCACCACATTCAAAGATGGCCTCCATGGTTACACTGTAGATGATGTCATGCCGACACCATCACACCACACACCAGGTGCGGCTGATTTACCATGCTTAATGGCACCAGGAGAGGGTATTTAAGACAGGAACCGACAACCTGTCTTTTCCTTCCTGATCCAGCGGAGCGGGTAGGTGAGCCGGACTGCTCTGAGCGGGAGCAGGTGAGTATGGATTACACGTTGAGACTATGCCTGGTCACAAGCTTTTAAGAGAGGTAAGAGGTGCTGGGAATTGCTGACAAGTTACCGCTGGTCTTTGGGAAGGGTACGCTGACCCTGATGTTCTGTAGAGCTCTGCACTAAGACATAGCTTGGGCGCTGTAGGCGCTCTTAACACACCGCACGATTGGCATAATGTTGGAGCGCATGGTGAAGGCGCCAGCAGCTACGCAGGCAGGTCTGGGGCACTTTTGAGTCTGTTGAATAAACTTGTCAATGATACCAATTTCACGACTATGGGCTTACTTTAACCTGAACCATGCCCACTTTCACTTTTAATGCTCTAGAGTCATGGCCTTAGCAACTAAACGTTGTGCCTACAAGCCCACGCCCAACATATTTTGTTGTTTGTTTTTTCCTTTTAATACAACAGCGACACTACGTTGAGTGTCCATATACTCCGCTGCGGTCTGATGAAGCAGCACTTGAATCCTTAAGAGGTGAGCTGATACTCACTCACCATGTTGTTCAATTACTCTAACTGGTTACACAGAGGTTTTATATTCTAAATACAAATGAAGGCACACGTAGAATGTGATATGCATGAAATCACGTTGTTTTTATCACTTGTATAGATTCAAAGAGGTTGTGTACGGTGAAACACACCCACTTGAATCAATAGGACCATGTACCAATATTTCCATTTGGTTTTTTGATCCTTTTTGTTTGTACTCTAGGTTGGCTGCATTTCTCCGGGGCAACGTCCTACCGAGAGAAGAAGTGGTATGTAGAACCACACCATACACTGTAGATAGTTTTCATTTAGTCACTAGGTCCTGAGGAATCGCCAACTGATCTATTAGAGACATTTTATAGGCGAGAAACATGTTGACCACTAAGGGGTAGAGCGTAATTTTGTCAGATTAAAACAAAATAGTCGCCCTCCTTCTTCTTTTTACTTTTTATTCAGGTTGTGACCTCTCCAGAATAAAAATAATTATAGAGGATTCCCTTACCTGTTTTAACCCACACACCACATCTACATCTTACCAGGCCCCTCACACCCACGGCACCTATACGGCAAGGAACAAAAGATCTCGGATAAGAGCCCCTTTATGGGTGCCCGTCGAGCATTGCAGCGCCGGCTCGACGAGGAGCAGACCCATATGATGAAGCATGACACCTAGCTTGCTGGGTGTGTGAGGGTCCTAGTTCCGAAAGGAGGTATTCCCCACCTCCCCACCACTCTGAGTACTAACCAGGTGGCCAACTTGCCACCCAGGAACACCGTACCTCTTTTGTCTTCTAGTTCTACCCAGGGCAAGTACGGTGGACCTTTATCAAGCCCTCATTGTCCCCCTTGTTGTTTACTCAGTCAGTCAGTCAGTCAGTTAGTCAGTGAGCGTGAGAGACTCAGTCAGTCAGTGAGAGAGAGTGAGAGAGTCAGTCAGTTAGTGAGAGAGAGTGAGAGAGTCAGTCAGTCAGTGAGAGTGAGAGAGTTAGTCAGTGAGAGTGAGAGAGTCAGTTAGTCAGTTAGTAAGAGTCAGTCAGTGAGTGAGAGAGTCAGTCAGTTAGTTAGTCAGTCAGTGAGAGAGAGTGAGAGTCAGTGAGTCAGTGAGAGAGAGTGAGAGAGTCAGTGAGAGTGAGAGTCAGTTAGTGAGAGTGTGAGAGTCAGTCAGTCAGTGAGAGTGAGAGAGTCAGTTAGTCAGTGAGAGTGAGAGTTAGTCAGTGAATGAGAGAGAGTCAGTCAGTGAGTGAGAGAGAGTCAGTCAGTGAGTGAGAGAGAGTGAGAGAGTCAGCCAGTGAGAGTGAGAGAGTCAGTTAGTCAGTCAGTTAGTGAGAGTGAGAGAGTCAGTCAGTCAGTGAGAGTGAGAGAGTCAGTTAATCAGTCAGTGAGAGAGAGTGAGAGAGTTAGTTAGTCAGTTAGTGAGAGTGAGAGTGAGAGAGTCAGTCAGTCAGTCAGTGAGAGAGAGGCAGTCAGTGAGTGAGAGAGAGAGTCAGTGAGTGAGAGAGAGAGAGAGAGAGAGTCAGTTAGTCAGTGAGAGAGTCAGTCAGTCAGTGAGAGTGAGAGAGTCAGTCAGTCAGTCAGTGAGAGTGAGTCAGTTAGTCAGTGAGAGTGAGAGTCAGTCAGTCAGTGAGAGAGAGAGTTAGTCAGTTAGTCAGTGAGAGAGAGTCAGTCAGTCAGTGAGAGTGAGAGAGTCAGTCTGTTAGTCAGTTAGTGAGAGTCAGTCATTCAGTGAGAGAGAGTGACAGTCAGTCAGTCAGTGAGAGTGAGGGAGTCAGTCAGTGAGAGTGAGAGTCAGTCAGTCAGTGAGAGTCAATCAGTCAGTTAGTGAGAGAGTCAGTCAGTGATAGTGAGAGAGTTAGTCAGTGAGAGTGAGAGAGTCAGTCAGTTAGTGAGAGTGAGAGAGTCAGTGAGTGAGAGTGAGAGAGTCAGTCAGTGAGAGTGAGAGTCAGTCAGTCAGTTAGTGAGAGTGAGAGAGTCAGTCAGTCAGTGAGAGAGAGTGAGAGAGTGAGTCAGTCAGTTATTGAGAGTGAGAGAGTCAGTCAGTTAGTCAGTGAGAGTGAGAGAGTTAGTCAGTGAGAGTGAGAGTCAGTCAGTTAGTTAGTGAGAGTGTCAGTCAGTTAGTGAGAGTGAGAGAGTCAGTCAGTCAGTGAGAAAGAGTGAGAGTCAGTCAGTTAGTGAGAGAGAGTGAGAGAGTCAGACAGTCAGTCAGTGAGAGTCAGTCAGTGAGAGAGTCAGTAAGTCAGTGAGAGTGAGTTAGTCAGTCAGTCAGTGAGAGTGAGAGTCAGTTAGTCAGTGAGAGTGAGAGAGTCAGTCAGTCAGTGAGAGTGAGAGAGTCAGTCAGTCAGTGAGAGTGAGAGAGTCAGTCAGTCAGTGAGAGAGTCAGTCAGTCAGTGAGAGAGAGTGAGAGTCAGTCAGTCAGTGAGAGTGAGAGAGTCAGTCAGTGAGAGTGAGAGTCAGTCAGTCAGTGAGAGTCAGTCAGTTAGTGAGTGAGAGAGTCAGTCAGTGAGAGTGAGAGAGTCAGTCAGTGAGAGTGAGAGAGTCAGTCAGTCAGTGAGAGTGAGAGAGTTAGTCAGTCAGTCAGTGAGAGTGAGAGAGTCAGCCAGTCAGTCAGTGAGTGAGAGAGTCAGTCAGTCAGTGAGAGCGAGTGAGAGAGTCAGCCAGTGAGAGTGAGAGAGTCATTCAGTCAGTGAGAGAGAGTCAGTCAGTGAGAGAGAGTCAGTCAGTGAGAGAGTCAGTCAGTGAGAGTGAGTCAGTCAGTCAGTCAGTGAGAGTGAGAGAATCAGTCAGTCAGTGAGAGTGAGTCAGTCAGTGAGAGTGAGAGAGTCAGTCAGTCAGTCAGTGAGAGTGAGTTAGTCAGTTAGTGAGAGCGAGTGAGAGAGTCAGTCAGCCAGTGAGAGTGAGAGAGTCAGTCAGTGAGAGTGAGAGTGAGAGAGTCAGTTAGTCAGTGTTTTTTTACAGCAGAGTAAACATAAGGGCTGTAGAAAAACAAGGGAGGGCGAGGTGAGACAGGCAGGGGAGCGAGAGTCAGTCAGTCAGTGAGAGTCAATCAGTCAGTTAGTGAGAGTGAGAGAGTCAGTCAGTGAGAGTGAGAGAGTCAGTCAGTGAGAGTGAGAGAGTCAGTTAGTCAGTGTTTTTTTCACAGCAGAGTAAACATAAGGGCTGTAGAAAAACAAGGGAGGGCGAGGGGAGACAGGCAGGGGAGCGAGAGTCAGTCAGTCAGTGAGAGTCAATCAGTCAGTTAGTGAGAGTGAGAGAGTCAGTCAGTGAGAGTGAGAGAGTCAGTCAGTGAGAGTGAGAGAGTCAGTTAGTC
Organism: Calotriton arnoldi; assembly: GCA_963921515.1. NCBI lineage: Eukaryota > Metazoa > Chordata > Amphibia > Caudata > Salamandridae > Calotriton > Calotriton arnoldi. Next base: position 41,536 of record CAWUFW010000568.1, read on the forward strand.
AGTGTTTTTTTCACAGCAGAGTAAACATAAGGGCTGTAGAAAAACAAGGGAGGGCGAGGGTGAGACAGGCAGGGGAGCGAGAGTCAGTCAGTCAGTGAGAGTCAATCAGTCAGTTAGTGAGAGTGAGAGAGTCAGTCAGTGAGAGTGAGAGAGTCAGTCAGTGAGAGTGAGAGAGTCAGTCAGTCAGTGTTTTTTTCACAGCAGAGTAAACATAAGGGCTGTAGAAAAACAAGGGAGGGCGAGGGGGAGACAGGCAGGGGAGCGAGAGTAGAGCAATGTCAACAAGCGCGCGCGTAACTTGCAGCTGAACCGGATGTTTCCTGAACCTATATTAATGTGTGAATAAAGAAGCTAACTGCTGCATTGTAGAGTCCAGGCTGGTTACTACGCTAATGGGATTTCATAACACTTGCGGCGAGATTAAAGAATTTATGCTGTGAAAAGAGCAAAAAGGTGAAGAAGAAATAAAGAATTGGGTACCCCACCGGTGTCTTCAACATCAGAGAGTCTCCTGGTAAAGCAACAAGCTTTGCCTCTGGTGTCTTAATCATCAGAGTTTACAGTGAGAGAGGAAATAACCCGATTTCTTACACCAGAGTCCCACGTCATTTACAAGACGGTTGAGAAGGCAGGGCCAGGGCGAGGTAGGCAGGGGAGAGACAGTACAGAAATGTAATGAACGCTTATTGTGGTTGTGATGAAGGACAATGTGAGCCGACGCCGCGGCAGGAGCCGAGACAGGGCGATAAATGGGATTTGCACACGGACCTTTCCGCACTAATGACTGTAAAACTCATAGCTAAGACGTCAATGTTGCATTGTGGCATTTGGGAGTAAGGGCATAGCTTATAGGAATAGTGCAAACTGGACAAAGTTTGTTTTGAGGAGAGGGTTAAAAAGGCAGGGCCAGGGTGACATAGGCAGGGGAGAGACAGTACACGCTAATTGTAGTTGGCTGGAAGGACAACGTTGCTTGTAGGCTACCCTTCTAGTCGAAAGCTTTTGAGAAGCCTTAACACCTTGCTTCAAAAAGACTCGCAAGTGGAGCCGCCATCGGGTCTGTAGTGGTGTGAAATGTTCCAATAGTCAGTAGATGCGGTTGAATGGGAGTCTGCCCTGGCACAATAAAGCGAAAGCATGCCTCCTTGTTAAGATCGTTATCATTGGTATGAGATGCAAATGTGGCGTTGATACAGTGGCACTTTTGTGTCTAATGTTGAAAGAAGAATCTGGCAAGTTTGTACCTGCGTTCAAATAATGCACGAGAGTATTTACTGCTTTGTCGCTGTAATAGTTTGTTTTCTTACAAATTTAAACAACAGCTCTACGTAACACTGCTTTCTTTTTAGACACATTGGGGCATATTACCAAAGAATAGCGATAAACATCGCTAAGCGCATTTAGCGCGTTTCTGTATATCGCCGTCTATCGCCGGATTACATCGCCGTGTTAGCGGCGTATTATCAACAGCTTAGCTAACAGGCGATGCAATTCCAGCGATAGAGGACGAAAATGAGGAATAGCGTGTGAAATCCAGCGAAGATTTCACAGCGCTATGGGACTGCTTGCTGATAGGGGAGTGTGGACCTAAACATACAATCCACCTCCCATTATTAGTATAGCTAAGTCAAATAAAAAGCAGACGTTAAATACCAGCAATAAACGCAGTTAGCGCGTTTTTTTTTATCGTTTTGCGGGTCTGCTGCAGGGTTGTTAATAGCGCGAAGCCGTGTCAGCGTGAATTGACATGCAGTTATGGACGGGATCGCCTACTTTACATGTCATTAGCGATATGGATCACTGACATGCAAAGTAGCAAGGAAACACGCGCTAACGCTTGTTAGCGTGTCCTTGTTGATAGAGTGATACAAAAATCGCCGCTTTTTCGGCGCTTTGTGCCGAAAAAGCGGCGATTATACCCTTGATAATATGCCCCATTGTTTAAACCTCCATGGTAACATTTAAACAGAGTCCCTCAGCCAGTTACGATGAAATCGCTTATATAAACACCTTCAATTTCTTAAGACCGAACATAAACTTTTAAAGGCAAAAACAAAAACCTATTAAGAAGCGCTATATAAAAACCAGATCTTATTAGGCAAGCTAATTTTTACACAGAGGCTGAAAAAACAAGAAGACATTCTCCTTTTTGAAGACACTGTGAGATTAACTGATTTGCCCAAAATCACAGGCTGGTGAGCCGAAGCCGTGGCTCGAACCTGGGGGCATATTAGCAACAACTTGCGATAATTATCGCAAACCGCGCTCAGCGCGAATTTTTTTATCGCCGCCTATCGCTGGATCTTATCGCGGAGATAACACATTATTATCAACGTTTATCTCCAATGCGAAAAAACATCCAGCGATAGCGGCGAATCCCAGCGATAAATTCCCATCGCTAAGGAAATCCTTGCTAATAGGCAGGTGGGGACTTAACCGTAGAATCCACCTCCCATAGACTATAATGGGTAAGTCAGGTTTCTACCAGGTGTAAAAATCCAGCGCTAATCAAGGTTAGCGCGCGTTTTCCTATCGCTTCGCGGGACTTGCTAATAGGCGATAGGTATGTTAGCGACTGCTTTCAGTCGCTGTTAGGTTGGGAACGCCCACTTTGCATGTCATTAGCGATAAATATCGCTGACATGCAAAGCGGCACCCAAACCAGTCGCTATCGCCTGGAAGCTGTCGCTAACACCTGTTAGCGACAGCTTGCTGATAGGGCGATAAAAAAATCGCCGCTTTGGCGGCAAAAAGTGCCGCTAAAGCGGCGATAATGCCCTTGCTAATATGCCCCTTAGTTCTCCAGCTTCCCGATCGCAAGCTATGCTCATTACGCAACATCCTTGCGCTTTAGGAATATTGCCTATAGTCGTGTTGTGTGCCTATGCTCTTTTTTTATACGATTCTGTTGCAAAGAGGGCTTCTGTGCCCCTAATGTTGTATGGAGTGCGCCACAGTGATGCAGTGCATCAGGTGTACGTCTGGAAGGAGGGAGTCTGCTGACACAGTGAGGAGCAGCGGTTTTTGTAAAGTTTACAAAAGTGTTACTAGGGTGGTACTGTCCCTCTCGTCCCTTACTATGCGGCAGGCTGAACACTGTACGCAAGATACCGCCTATAAATTAGAAGACACCCCATAATTTGGCAGAACTGTCCCGATAACTGACTGAAATAAAAAATGCGAAAAAGTCGAGTTTCACTGTAAATCAGTACCATTTAGTAGTTCGTCATTTTGTAAAGTTAATAAAAAGCTGAGACAGAGCGATAAATGGGTTTTGCGCACGATCAAATTTTTTTGCAAAATGGAAAAAGTTGCATAGGGGGAAACGGGAGTGCAAAATGGACTACGTTGTATAGGAGGAGACGGTTGAGAAGGCAGGGCGAGGGCGATCTAGGCCGGGGATAAACATTAAAAAAATATAGCCAAGCGCGCATGGACACGTGTATTGTACTTGGCTGTAAGAAGAATATGAGCGAACACCGTGGCAGGAGGTAAGACAGGGTGATAAATAAGATTTACGCATGGAGCTTTCCGCACAAATGTGTGCGTAAGCAGGAGCGACACGTTTACATTAAAGCACAGTTGAAAGGACAAAGTTTTATAGGAGGAAACGAGAGTGCAAAATAGAGAAAGTTGTTAATAAGGAGAGGGTTGAAAAGGCAGGGCGAGGGTGACGTAGGCAGGGGAGAGACACTATAGAAATGTAATCAAGCATGCACGGCCACACTTATTGTAGTTGGCAGGAAAAACAATGTGAGCCTACGCCGTGGCAGAAGCTGAGACAGGGCGATAAATAAATAAGATTTGCGCATAGAGCTTCCCGCACATATGTGTGCATATGCAGGACCTACACGTTTACATTCAAGAAGGGTTGAATGGAGAAGCTGAGACAGGGCGATAAATAAATAAGATTTGCGCATAGAGCTTCCCGCACATATGTGTGCATATGCAGGACCTACACGTTTACATTCAAGAAGGGTTGAATGGAGAAGCTGAGACAGGGCGATAAATAAATAAGATTTGCGCATGGAGCTTCCCGCACAAATGTGTGCATATGCAGGACCTACACGTTTACATTAAAGCAGGGTTGAATGGACAAAGTTGCATAGGAGGAAACGGGAGTGCAAAATACAGAAAGTTGTTAATAAGGAGACGGTTGAAAAGACAGGCCGAGGGTGACCTAGGCAGGGGAGAGACAGTACAGAAATGTAATAATCAAGCCTGCAAGGCCACGCACAGTCACAATGTGACAACAAGCGCGCGCACACACGCTACTAATAAAAAAAAAAAAAAACAGATGGCCCCTGCACGCCGATGCAGTGGGGCTGGAAGGACAATGTGAGCCCACGCCGTGACAGGCAGTAACAAGCGAGCGCGCACACGATAATACGAAACAGATGGCCCCTGCGCGCTCCCGCAAGGTGGATGCCAGCACAAGCACGAGTGCTGGAAAAGAGCTGACCGATTGCTAAAGGTCATCTCCTAGAGCAGCACATGCTCGCTGCCTAGGCGAGACCTAAAAAGGAGAAGGAGCTGATGCCACGGCTGTCGAAAAAGTAGCAGTAGATACAGGAACAGAGACGGTAGAAGCAACAGTAACAGGCGGCTGTGAGGGCAAGGGAACAGTGGGATATATCTTTTGTGGGGCGTACGGAGGTGGGGGTCGACTATCTAATAATTCCTCCACAAAAGTATAATTTTCTTCTTGGGCTACATAGGATTTATCAATGTGTAATTGAAACCTCCTATTTTCACGTTCAATTTCTATCTCTTGTTTCTCTCTATCATGTGCTACAGCTTTCTGAGTCAATGTTTTCATTCTCCCTTTTCCCGCCTCCTTTTCCGTCTTTATTTGTCTCTGTTTAGCCTCCTTTTGCCACGTTCGAAGAGAATCAAACATAGACTGCCTACTTCGCTTCGCAAACAATTTTTCCTGTAAAAAAACAATCTTTTGTTCATCAAAAGTGCCCTTCAACGGCCACTGCAATTCGGCATTGTCCCTCGTATATTTGTGCCATAATGTACTAAACATAATAGGGCCAAGACCATGTTTCACATACATATCAAAATTAGGAGTGCCTTCCAGAGGCGCCGGCTGAGCTTCTTCCAATCTAGCATCTGCAGCACAAAGAAACCAATTTACTTATTCCAGGCATTTTCAAAGAAAACAAATTCACTATTCTATGCCTGGCAAAACATTTGCAAACGTTTTATCCAAATGATGGCCCTTAGACCGTACCAAATACAAACCAAAATGGTACCATATCCACAAAGAACCAAAACAAACTCACCTGATAAATGCAGGTCAAAACAAAGTTATTCCCCTTTGCCGACTCTTCAGGCCAAACGGTCAGATCCAAGGGTTTCGCCATTCAGGACCCCAGTTGGGATGACCACTGGGCGAGGCACCGTCCGGCGGGACAGAAGAGGCAGCTGCAAGTTACAGGAACTCTCTCAAGCAGGGATCCCTGGTCCGTCCGTCCGACCCGACAATAGCCTTGACCTCCCCCCCCGTCCGCGGAAGGAGAGGGCCACTCACCAAAAGGGGTCCCTGTTCGGGCGCCAACTGAAAAAAGTGACCCGATTAGGGTCACCTGGGTCACTCACAACCACCTCTCAGCCTTCCATACAAATGAAGAGTTGGTCAGACAGTAGAGAATACAAACCAATATAAGTTTATGCAGATATTCTCGAGCGGAGCCCGGTCTGCCCAGTCTCTTAGTAGTGCTGCAGAGAGGGAATGACATCAGCAAGCATAACGATACATTATGTACATTTCAGAACCAATGAAGGCCCGCCCATAATGGAATTTTCCAAGCAGATGCAGCTAAACAAAGGAGTACAGAAGGAAAGGTTTCGATTCTGAGGCCGGGCACACATTATCTCCTACCTAAGGTCGTTCAGTCCGTGCCTGCCACTAGACTAGTGGGAGAAGGCCTCTATCTAGTGAGAAAGGTATACGCTAATAAGAACAGTGTATTCATTAGCAAAGCAAGGCCCAACCTTGGAGAAACGAAACTTTCCACAACCCATTTTCTTGAAGAGGCAAGAAGCATTTTCGAGCAAGGTTCAAAATGGCGGCTGAACATAAAATGGTGCTGCAAATTCTAACTTACATAGAACAATGCACAGGCAAAATAACGAAAACATTTTCATTTCAACACTAGTTATGTTGCAACCTTGTCCTAATAAATGGCCTTTTACGCTCTACATGGCTTGGAGTGTGGTTTATTGCACGAGGCGGTTCTGTGAGGTATCGATCGCTGCCAGGATCAAGCCCAACCTGTCTGAGCTTGGGTGGATCCCGTATGCCTCCAGACGTCTTTCTGGTGAAGCCACAGGTAGAGGCATCACCTTGACCGGCTTTGTGCGCCCCATTGCACCTGGTGGGGAGGTCGTAGGCTGTCGCCTGGGCGCCCTTGCCCCACCCCCCTCCACTGCTGGCAGGAGGAAGGGGGGGCAGCATGAGCAGCCCAGGGAGGTGGAGGGGATTGAATGTGGCAGGCGCTGATGGTCTTCTGGGGGAGGGGTGCTAACCCCGCTGCCTCCCACAATAAAAATGTAGGTGTTTACCCTGATGGTCACTAGACACACAGTGTAGCTAACTTCTGAATGCTTGTGGCAGGATACAAGGTGGGGTTTTGTCATGGTGAAGGATTTTGCCTTCATCATTGGAAAAAAAATTTGAATGTTTAAATGTCCAGTGAGATCAACCTGGAGGCTGTGATTGATTTGAGTTTCACAAGGCTGGGATCCCCCTACCACCAAGCCTCTGTCATGTGTAATCAATCTGTGCACAAAAATGTGTGATCTCTGTATTTATAGGCATTGACTACTAAAAATGTAACTGAAACAATTAAAAATGCTAATTTTGCTTTTTTCCTATATCAGCCATTTATTGTATGATATGAACTAATAGATACACCGATATATATTTTTCTAACATGCAGTATAAGTGTAATGGCAGATGCTTGTACCTATAAGATCGCTTTTACCTAACTGCTGTCATATACCTTGGAGCGTAAGATCCGCATAAGTCCTGCTGTAAGAGGCCTAGGACTGTCATCCTTGTGTACTCAGGACAGCTTTGCTGTCAGAAACCTATGCATTTAAGAAGGTTGTAGAAAGGCACACATGCTTCATGAAGGCCACTGCAGAGGACTAGCAGAGTCGGTCAAGAGTCTGAAAACCACCAGCAGATGAGGTAGGTAAGAGTGCTGTGTACTCCTATTCAGCATTTGTCATTCGTCATTCACTGCCTCTTCAGTTGCTTGTCTTCAATAGAACACATCTTGAAGAGATATGTGTAACTCGAGGGAGAGCCTGGGCCTGTAAGGTAATGGACAGCTATGTTCTCAGAGATCTGACCCTGGTAGACTCAGCTGACTTGAGCCTTTGAGAGCTGTGTAACTTGAAGGATACATTTACTGTCCTAGGATTAATCCTGTAAGATCTGGGAAGCTGGAGGGAGGATGCCTCAATCAAATGAGCTTTATCTTTTAGAACTAATGGTGATCAGCAACTCACAAGTTTAATCCCAGCAAGGTCCACTGAGCCTTCCATCCAACCCAAGGGCAGCACATTAAGTGACATAAATTGGGTAATAGTAACACTGCTATGCATAGCACTTAGAAGCGGCCGAAATGTGGTATGAAGTGCTATATAAAAGGCAAGTTATTATTGCTATTGTCTGTTTTCATGTGAATTAACAAACTGCAAGTTGAACGGAAGCAATAAGGTACCACTTCAGTTTATCACTATAAACAAGAGGCTTCCCCTACTTCACAGGCAAGAAGCAAGTAAGTTCAACTGGACTTGGTTTACAATTAAGCAAACAAACAACGCCACTCTGCATCTTTAGATGTTTATAAAATGTATATTGTGGGAACCAGGCCAATCGGGGGTTACTGGGCTCAGATTGCACCAATGGGAGCCCTTTCCCACCGGTGTCCTGGAGCTATACCTCACATTTTGACAACATTAATGAATAAAAAAAAACTACATATACATAATAACAATTCCTGTGTATTGGGCTAACATTTCAGTCTGTCTTTTATGTCTATGTATTTTCTACTGTTTTAAAAAAAATCTAAGGGGTGTATTCACAAGAACGTGTGCTAAACACCTCCAAAAAATGTTAACACAACTTTACACATCGCAGCCTATCGCCGGAAAATAACCCCGTGTTAACGTGGAATTCACAACACGGCGGTACCATGCGATAGTCCCCCGAAAACACGGCCAATGTCCACGATACAACCACCGCGACGGAGATAAAAACACAAACCACAACACAAAAAAACGTGCGATGAGCCCATTCGCGATGAGGAAAGCAGCGATAAGCACCGCCAGGCCCGCGACACACACACGGCAGGCGGGAATAAGCACAACAAAAGCCTGAAAAAGAAAGACAAACCAAACAGAAAACAACAACCAAGCACAATGGAGGCAACCGGAGCCAGTATACAACCCCACAAGCCCTATTGGCAACAAAACATTGTACATGGCAGTCCATCGTGGACAAGGTGACTGCAGCCGGAGAGCGGAGGAGGACAATGGAAGAAAACCAGAACAGCCGGAATGATGCGAAACGCACAAACAAGCAGAAACACGCCAACAACAAGAAGGCAGCAATGCACACTGGAGGTGGGAGTCCAGCGCCACACCAGGAGCTGGATGACATGGAGGAAATGGTGTCCACCACATCAGTCTGGAGATGGTGGCAGGACTCGGGGACCGGAAACTGCCCAAAACAACAGACACAACAGCAACAGGGAGAGGAACGACCAGGGACTGGGGGGACGGGGGGAGATGGGCACAATGGCACACATGCACAATTAAGCACAGCACAACTGCAGACAAACCATGCCCAAGAGTAACAACACCAACCAAGAGCACAAGTCACACAACCCGGCAATATCACACCACTGAACAAGCACAGAAGTGAAAACCACACTGCCTGAAAGGGAGAAGGGTGAGCCAAATCAGAGCTGAAGGGACATCTCACACACAATGCAGCACACACACATAGGAAGCAGAGCACCCCAACATCGAACACAATGTGGTACAAACACCAACATTTGCACAACCGAACACAGGACACAAGTGCACCCGCTTGTGGCCGTTAAACGGCCATACGCATCTGGCAAAGCACGAAACAGGGACATGATAATGCACAAGTACAAACCCACAGCCCTGATGGGGTAGCAATGCACATATGGCAGGGAGCCAGAGAGTCTGTGACACACACATTGGCATACAAATCAAGACACAACACAGTTGGAGACAAGTGAAAGTGCGGAAACTTTATCAACAAGTGCGTGTCAGTACAGCCAAGAGAAGTGCCACGATATGCAGACCAATGCAGCAGCATGTCTGAATGAGGAACGTAGGAAAGCGCCCATGTCCACCCCGGGGGAGTCCATCACCAACACAAGTCAGTGCCAACCCGCGTTGGTTGTCCGCGCATGGATCAGGAGTCCAGGCCAATGCAGCCATGTCCACTGTCGTCTTGGGACATGTGACCAGATTCCTAACATGCAACCAGGCGTCGGGACACATGCAATGGGTCACATCCAGTTGTGGCTGCAGGTACCTTGTCACTCGTCCATGAACGCGAGTGCAGCAGCGTAGGCCAACATCTCCAATGAGAGATCGTTGTCCACCACATCTGAAATGTCGTCGACGTAATCCATCAGCTGACCCGGACAAATGTGCTGACTCCAACCCCTGGCCCCAATGTGCACCATAGCCCAACCGGGTAGTGGCTCAATGTGCTCACTGCACACGACGACTCGTGCAGTCTCCCATGTCCAGTTGCCAGCATGCATGCCAAACATCCATGCATGCCATAAACGGGCATCACAGTGACACTCCTGGTCGTGGGCCAACAGGGGGCGCACACACACGTCAAAATCCAGGTCAGCTACCGTTACGTTGGAGAGGCAGACATCCATGGTCCACTCGAATATGCACGAGCGACAATGCAACACAGGCTGAACGCAGGTGACGTTCGCAAGGTGGAAGCTCAGCCAGTAACTGATCCGCAGCACTGCCAATGGCAGTGCCCCCAGTACATGCAGCAGACGTGCACGGTACAGGTCCACGTGACTGGAGTCGAGCATGGGTCCGGGATGGTCTGCCATTGCATCAGTGGCTCTGCTTGAAGCGGCACTGGCTTGCCCTGCGCCAGTCCTGTGGATGAAATGGCACAGCTCGGAGCAATGAGCAGTGTCTGTGTGCAACGGGTGCAGGCCTGGGGTGGGGTGGGAGTACGTGTGAAGGCCATTTCACGCACGCTAACTATGACCAAGGACTTCTGCGTGTGGGATGTGTACACGTTGGTCTCACGTCGGGCAGTGCATAGTGTGGGAGTCGCAAGTAAATGCTATCGTATCTGTCAGGGGGTGCTGGCCACATGCAAGTCCCAGCTCGGAGCTGCAGATGTGGCACCGCCTGATAGTACAGACAAAGGACCCTTCATCCCTACAGTAACTTCACCATCTGCATGCATTCAGGAGATGTACAGAGGCCTGTCGTGGGTGTGGTGGGATGTCTGAGACCCTGGGAATCATGGATGATATGCCCAGCACGTGGCACATGAGCGGCCTCACTGTGTGTTACGTTGCCTCACAGCTGCTCCTTCCTTCCATGAGCCCCCACACTTGTGTGCGCTGCGCGGTTGTATCACGTGCACTCCTACGGCACACCATTGTAATGCCTGTCCGCGCATGTCCAGCGGCATGCCAACAACACTGTGACGCTGGCCTTTGAAGGTGTGCGGCCACGTGAGTGTAGGCCAATGGTCCGGACAGGGCGGACACAGGTGTACAGTCCATGGCTGGCTGTGATCGCGCTGCAAATGAGACTAGGCAACTGACTCATGCAGCCGCAGGACTGATACACATAACACTTGGCATGCATGTGCCAAGACCCTGAGCGGTCTTGCGCTCCTACATTTCCCCGTCCGTGCGGGCCCGCCCTCCTGGTGCATGCTACATTGCAACATCGACTACTGTGGCCCTGGTGGCGACAACACCCCAACACAGAGACACACTTACCGCACTTCCTGCCCAAGGTCAGGTCCAAGCCACGCCCTGCTCCCCCTGCCGAGTCAGAACACCCCTGCGCTGACCTGACGTACTCCGGACCAGCACACGCCGCTTGTGCATGCAGGGGGGGCGGGCGAAGCTACATGTCCAAGGTCACTGCCAACGCTGAGGTGACATGGTATCGTCCGCTGAAGACAGCACACTGTGATGTTGCAGGGCCCGTGCCCATCATGCTGACACAATGACCACACGGACACACTTGCTCAGATGGTGTGAATGGCTACGGGCACGTGCGCCCGGCCACATTTATTAGCAGGCACACATATCGAGTGACACCTGTGTTGGATGTGTGTGGGGTGTGTGCACACCAGCCGGCAAGGGCTGCCTCGTGCAGTCAGAAATCGACAACAGTGTACATCGTAAAGGACACAACCATTCAACCATAAAGGCCCCATGACTTGTGCTGCACAGAGTTAGTGGCCCCGGATGCACAGCGTCCTGCACGGGCCTACCGCCACGGGCCGCTGACTTGCGGGGCACTGGGGCAGGGTCACGAGTGCAGAGCAGGTTTCCGTAGATGACAAAGGGGCTTGTCGCGGAGTGTCTCGGTGGACAGTGGAAGGTGTACCCCCAGGGCATGATGCAGAGGGCAGAACCACGCTGAAACAGTCACTATGGTGGAGATGAATGGAACAGACACATGTCAGACACCAAGTCCGGTCCAGCCAGATGAAGATGCAGAAAACCCCCAGGCCATGGACTCAGACGCCACCAAGGTCCTACCAGATAGTGCCCATGACTCATTGTGCACAGAGTTAGTGGCACCAGTGCTGTTAGGGGATGCCGCCTGCGATGAGGCGTGTCCAATGGTGTGGACTCCTCCACATCTTACCCAAGACACAGTTCCACATGTGTGACCTACTGGACCGCAGTGTAGGCCTGAGGCAGCGGTCAGCACGGGCCATTCACCGAGTGTCGCCGGCTTAGGTTGGATGGTCCCACTGGCCTGCGTAGTTCAGGTTCAGTGGCACCACGGGACGCGGACTTGCGGTGAACAGGGTTGATGGCACCAGGTCAGTTGTTGATAGTGTTCGATCACCTCCGTGACTCTGATCCGGCTTTCGTCTGGACTGAGCCGCATCTTCCTCTTACTCCTCTCCGTGCGTTCACTGGTGTGGACTCTGCCATTCATGATTCGCGACTAAGTGCTGTATGTGGGACCTACTGGTCCGCAGGGTAGGCCTGAGCCCTCATCCACGTGTCGCCGGCTTGCGTTGAACAGGGTTAGTGGCACCACGTGTCGCCGGCTTGCGTAGAACAGGGTTAGTGGCACCACGTGTCGCCGGCTTGCGTTGCACAGGGTTAGTGGCACCACGTGTCGCCGGCTTGCGTTGAACAGGGTTAGTGGCACCACGTGTCGCAGGCCTGCGATACAGAATTATGCTTCACTGATCAAAGGGAGTCTGGTGCTGTGGCCGCTGCCACGGACTTGGGGTCACTGCCATTCAGGACTCAGGACACAGTTCCACATGTGGGACCTACTGGGCCGAAGAGGACGCCGGTGGAGTATGTCAATGAGAAAGGAGTAATGTGGGCCAGCGTCGTGGGGGCCAGCGATGGTCTGCGGAGGCTGCAGAGGTCGCGGGACTGGGGCTTGGAGCTTGCACCGGCACGTGGTGGGCCCTCATCGACACACGCCGGTGTAGCAGGTGAGCGGAGCCTCGTTGGTGCGCTGGGGCAGGCATGACGGGTCTGGGGACCAGCGGCCCGGGGTGCAGCAGGCGCACAGGGACGCAGGCCCGCCGCTCTCGGCGCAGGACTCGTGGCGGGCTGAGAGGCGCCGCCCTGGCAGACGCGTTGTCCATTCCGAATGAGAACCACGCCCAGTGCGACGGGCTTTTTGTTCACACCCCTATGCAGGCTTGGCGTACGCAGGTCCAACCCACTCCGCCCGCGCATGCAGGGGGGGACGTAACGTGCGACATTTCCGCGTTCGGCCCCACAGCCTGTGGGGACATGGTAGCGTCCACTGGCCACTACACTCCATGCACCAGCAGTTGATCTCCACATGTCCATTTCCGTGATTTGCACACTGTGGTCTGTCCGGCACCTCCACGCCACACCTGGCATTGGGTAGGTTCACATTCCTTAGTCACTTACCACTCTCGCACATGCCTGCTCCATGCCTCTCCTCACATCCTGCTATTGTGTGTCTGTGGTGCCATGCCGTTGCTGGGTTGTGGGCATGGCAAGGCCAAGTTCCCAATGGAGTCGTGTTGTCGTGTCTGGTCGGTTGGCATGTTGTGTGGCATGTTGAATGTAGTTGTGCTGCGTGCCTATTGCCAGTGTCGTGAGTTGCATGACTGTAGGCTGGAGGTGTGTGGTGTGTTCATTTTGGACTTACCAACGAGCACTGCATTTCCATGGGTGCCATCGTGGGAGCGCTGGGTGATGATGGACTGTCGGGAGATGTGAGAATCATGCACTCTGCCTGGGGAGTTGGCCACGACATTGTTGAGGAGTCCCGGGCGGTCCACTATTGCCTGCACATTCATGGGATGCGTGTGCTTTCTGTTGTGGTAGTTGTGTGCAGTGTCGGCAGGGGGCACGAGGGGAGAGGTGTGGCGCCGCGGCCAGGGCGACTGACGCTGGACGCTGGGGATCACGGTTCGATCCCTGGCTCCGGCGGCAGGGGCTGCCCAGCACCATGCGACTCTGGGCAATAGCTCGCTTAATCTTCCCAACGGCCCCCAGCGCCGAGATACCCCTTCGGGGGTGATTCGTGCGCTATACAAGTACTGGATTTACATTTACATTTACATGTGTGCAGTTGATTGGCCCCGACACGTGAGGGAATCCAGCTATGGCGTAGGGGCCTTGCTTGGTCTCCAACTGCTCCTGCGCAGTGTGGGTGAAGTGGAGGTGCTGGGGTACCAGGCTGATGTTGGCATCCAGGACAAGTGTGATGACCTTGGATGGGGCTGGCTGTGTGACTCCTCCGACTCTGGCAGTTGTGGGTTGGATGGTACCAGAGGCAGACATGTGCAGTGCAGCCGGCAGCTTTGTCTGCGGAGGGATGTTGGTTGTCCGCTGGGTTGGTACCGTCAGCAGGTGGGGGATGTGGGTGAGGATGCGGGGGATGGTTGTCATTTTGGGCCTGTAGTGGGCAATGTCCTCCTCTGGCGTTGGGTCTGGGCGGCAGGTGCATTTCAGGTGGGTCCGCTGTCTTTGTGTACGCTGCCTCTGTGGTGTTCCCGGGGGGCGGGACGGGTCCTGGGGGTGGTGGCGGGCCTGGGGTGGGTGGCGGTGGGTGTTGTGGCCCTCACGGGTCTCGGAGCTGCATGATCATTGTCTCCATGGCATCTGTGGGTCTTCAGATGTGGCTCTTGGCTGGGCTCCCTTTCATGCTGCAGGTAGTCGTCCTGCTTAACACCAGCAAAAGGCAGGTGTTAAATCCCTGCTGCTACCGCGGCTTACCGCGTGGTTTTGACTCGCATCGCAGATCTGGCAGTTGTTTGTGAAAGTGGTGTTGTGGTTTTTTCGTGAGTTTTTGCACGGGAACGCCTACTCTGCATCTCATTAGGGTTAGTTGGTGGTGTCACCCGTGGAGATAAATTTTGGGGCAGTTATCACGGGAATACTGGCGATGTCTGCAGTTTGCACCCGCTTGTGAATGGGGTGTTAAATTGATCTCCACTTTTGATGGGTTAAGGTGGAGATAAATCGGCGGTAGGTCCCTGTGAATATGCCCCTAAGTGTTCCTTTTAAGTATCTCACTATATGTCTTGTGTCCAATGCCCCTAAAACCTTAAAATGGCTCGTCTGAAAAGGCAGTGGTTCACTTCACAGGAAGTTGTCTACTGTATCACTCCTTTTTGTCTGAGGTGTGCCTACACTCATCATATGACAGAAGTTGTGCTGGGCTGACAAATGTGTGCCTCTGTCCTGCCCTAGGCACAACTGAATCCAAGAATGAGTATCAAGTACACCCCATTAGCACATGAGCCTTAGGGTAACAAAGTCAAGCCATCCATGGCTTACTCAGGTAGGGAATATGGAGAAGAAACTCAAGAGTGTAGTAAACCTTATAATAATAATGTAGAACCTATTGTCCAGACAGTACTTCTGCTGAGAAGAAAATTAACTTTATTTTGAACACACAATGCAATTTTGTACGTAAAAGGCAGAGGGCAACAATATTATACACAGTTATTGGGACATCTGTCACCGTTGTGACAGAGTAACCTGTCCACCAAGATCTAAATCATGTCTCTATACGCCCTTTCTTAGAAGATGAGTATATTGTTTTCTTCTTTAGAACACCAAAAAAAAGAGCTTCATTAATAGACTGTGATTCCTCAGACTTAGCAATATCTAAATGGACTAGAAATCTAATATTAAAATGTATATACATGTGAGATGTCCTTATAAGAATCCATCGTGCTCCATCACAGGAACTGTTATCAGAGCATCCAAGCTCAGCCTTTAGAGGTCAAGCCAGTGTGCCATAAATAGTTCAGAGTCTGTTTTCAAATCACACAACTTCAGGGTCCTTTTCTATAAATCCAACCATATATGAATTAGAAGTCTTGACACTTGAAAACCAACTTCCATGTGGCAAGATACTACAACATTGTAGCTCTTTTGCCTAGCAAGGACGCCAAGCTCCATGCGAAAGTTATACCTGAAGATCCGAGCTGGCCAGCATCTCTCTTGACGCGTAAGAGTACAACGCCCACTAGGAAACATAGGCCACTGCCCGCGCTCTACCATTCAGCGCATTACTAATATGCGCACAGCCTGAGCGTACATGGCCTCAAGGTACTGCTGCCTCGCAGTGGAGCCAGACGTGACGGTAAGTAAAACCTCAAGACCTGCTTCCTAAAAGGAGAGGCCGTGCTTACTCAGCTTCACCCCTGGCCGACAGTGTTGCTGACTCTGGCCTCAGGGGGCCCGATTCACAGAACTAATCTGAGACAAAATCCTAAACTTACTACTTTTGGTATTCACAGAATGCACTTACTACTTTTGGTTAAACTTACTACTTTTGGTTAAACTTACTACTTTTGGTATTCACAGAAGGCATTTAGTAGTAGTAAAGTTAGGACTCCTAACTTTACTACTACTAAACGGAGACAAAATCCTAAACTTACTACTTTTGGTATTCACAGAAGGCATTTAGTAGTAGTAAAGTTAGTTTACTACTACTAAATGCCTTCTGTGAATACCAAAAGTAGTAAGTTTAGGATTTTGTCTCAGATTAGTTCTGTGAATCGGGCCCAGCGTCTATGTGCTGGCAGTTGGTGATGATGGGGCTGCATGAACACAGGTGAAGGGAGGCCACACTTTGCTTACTCAGGTCAGATAATTTTCTCCCAGGGACCTTCTTCAGGTCCAAACAGAAGGCCGCCACTCAACAAAGCGAAGAACCCCTACCCCTTGGGCCACAACCAGGACTTAATTTTAGCCGGTGGTTTCCGGTGCTCGGCACCAGCACTTAATTGTCAGCACCGCCTCTAGTGACAGTCCACCACATGGTGGCACAGTCTGAGATGTGCACAACAACCATGTATATTAAGTCAAATGGTATTGAAAATGCATAATACCAGTCTCTCATGCCATTATCATAGGTTTGTGTGGCCTGAAATAGTCTGAATTGTCACACTTGTAGGAGTGCAATGGTTAGGTGTTATGTTGGTGCTTTTGGTCTGGTCTATGCTCTGTAGTTCATGGTGAGCTTTGGCTGTTGTAATCTGCAATGCTTCACGGATCGATCGAACAGGGGAGAGGCTTTGAGTGACCACACAGAGTGCCCAGGGAGGAAGGGATCTTGATCGGGGGCCCACCGCAGGGCCTGCAGAGGGCTACTTCAATTCTTTCCACTCCCAGCTCTTCACAGTCCTTTTACAGGTAGCCTTTCCTTTATTATCTCCACAAAAAGGATCTAGAGGGATTTATAAAGCCACAGGGTGTACTGATCCCAAATACAATAACACAATCACACCTTGTACACCTGGCTACAGCTGAAACTGAAAAAGCGATATATTACTAATGATCTATATGTCATGAAAATAGTCAGAGCGAAAGAGAGAGGGGGGAGAAGAAATCCTTTCAGGACGAGAGCCCTCACTCACCGTGAGGTGACATGCTTTATCAAATGGGTTCCATCCTCACACCTGGATGGAGAGGTCCAAGGTGTGGGCTACGACTCCCCTCATGGGGAGGAGCTGAGGTGTTTTCTCAGAGATGAGCGGTGAAGATAGGTGGTGAGGGGCAGAGTGCCAAATAAGTGGTAAATGTAGTGGTGAGTAAAATATCTCCAAAGGTCCACTTAAACTTTATTTGGTGGCCTTCAGGATAGGGTTAAAAAGAGGACTGGGTATTAACCAAATATATCCCTCACAAGGGGCAAAATGTTTTTGCCTTAGTTAGGTCCCATGCAGGGATCCAGGGGCATTCATCAGAACCTCAGTGTTATTTAGTCACTCTGCAATTGTATGTATTTAGTGAAAAATCAATTAGAAAACTTGTTCTGTTGGGTTTGTCTTCCTCGTAGTGCCAGCTGAATGACTCTCGCCAGGATGTCGGTTACTGAGGTGCACCGAGGCATTCAGCTGGGCACTACGAGATGTACTCTTAAGGCAGGAGAGTGGTTTTTCCCAAACCAGATAATAGGAAGATGAACCCAACAGAACAATACAGGTCATCGCCAATACTGTCCGCTCAGATACAGTGGTGGCCAGTATGTATGTTTTCTAATTGATTTTTCACTAAATACGTACAAAATAAAGTTTAAGTGGACCTTTGGAGAAATTTTACTCACCACTACATTTACCACTTTTTTTGCACTCTGCCCCTCACCACCTATCTTCACCGCTCATCTCTGAGAAAACACCTCAGCTCCTCCCCGTGAGGGGAGTCGCAGCCCACACCTTGGACCTCTCCATCCAGGTGTGAGGAGGGAACCCATATGATGAAGCATGTCACCTCACGGTGAGTGAGGGTTCTCGTCCTGAAAGCATTTCTCCCCCCGTCTCTTTCGCTCTGACTATTTTCATGACATATAGATCATTAGTAATATATAGTTTTTTCTGTTTCATCTATAGCCAGGTGTACAAGGTGTTATTGCCTTTCCTTCATGACAGCAGTCAACCAGCCCCTTCTCTCAGCAGCTATTCTTGACAGGTTGCAGAACTCCCAGGTATCTATCCCTGAACATGTCAAAGTGGCAGCTAGTGTCCCCAAACCTGGAACACAGAAGAATTTTGCTGTCTTGCCAGGTGTAGGACCCCAACTACTGGTTGATGAAAAATATTTGTACACAAACTGGTTGTTTTTGATCTATACTTATGGTAGCAGTCAGAGTTTGTGTATTCCAGAGGTTGAGTTTCAGGCAGTTTCTAACTTTTATTTATTCATTCCAGACTGGTCAAGCAACAGCAGGAAAATAGGTAGGGCTGGGGTTGGGAACCAAAAACAAGGGGCCCGATTCACAGAACTAACTTACGACAAAATCCTAAACTTACTACCATTTTGGTATTCACAGAATGAACTTACTCATTTTGGTATTCACAGAATGAACCTACTCATTTTGGTATTCACAGAATGAACTTACTACCATTTTGGTATTCACAGAATGAACTTACTACCCTTTTGGTATTCACAGAATGAACTTACTCATTTTGGTATTCACAGAAGGCACTTACTCATCAATGAGTAAGTGCCTTCTGTGAATACCAAAATGTGTAAGTTACACAAAATGAGTAAGTTACACAAAATGTGTAAGTTACACAAAATGAGTAAGTTACACAAAATGTGTAAGTTACACAAAATGTGTAAGTGCCTTCTGTGAATACCAAAATGAGTAAGTTCATTCTGTGAATACCAAAATGAGTAAGTTCATTCTGTGAATACCAAAATGATAGTAAGTTTAGGATTTTGTCGTAAGTTAGTTCTGTGAATCGGGCCCAAGAGTCATAAAAGAAGGCACAGCTTTTCCACTCAGCAACCTCTCAAAGTGTTGTGAGTAACACCTCTTGGGAAGAATGCATCAGGAAGTTGGCAAAAGTTGACCCTATTCTTCTAAGTGCATTGTCTGTCTCATATACTCCATACACTAGAGTTTGGGCCTCTAAAAAAGAACTCAGGAATGATTTGGAGAATTCCTACAACACATGCTGTTCATATTAAAATGGATTTTTTGGCTGCCACAGTCATGCACAGCACATACACTGCATGCACATCCTACCGTACATTCAGTTGGTAAGGATACATGGAGGGAGTGTAGGTAGTGGTTTCAAGGGACTGACTGACCACTTCAATAGGAAAGGGCAGTAGGCAATTGTTGTTGTTATGTGACAGGTGAAGAGACCTATCCTGCCAGTAGAATGTGTTGCTTCCACCACTAACAGTCCTCCACATCCGGTGGGCTGGCAGTATTCGTGCTCAGTAAATGAGGGTGTACGTAGTGTGACCACCCTCAAGACCACAGACCGCAGCGCTAGTTTGCATTCCATGTCTGTGAGAAAGTAGGTTGTTGGTTGACTAGGGTGTGAGCCCTTCTCAAGCAACAGCCACAATCCTTTGCACAGTGAACTACAAAACGTCACTAAATTAACCTGTGCTTAACTCTGGATAGCTTGGCACAGAAAGCAGTTGGGCTTAACTTAGAGGCAATGTGCAAAGTATTTTTTGCTGCACACAAACAGTACTAAAGTGAAAACACACACAAGAAAAACCACAAACAAATTTAGAAAAATAGAGTACATTTTTAATAAATTATTTTGACACCAAAATGACAATAATCCAATGAGCAGAACCGGAGGTATGATTTTTTAAAGTTTAACTGAAAACTAGCGCCTAAAAGATCAAAGCGTCAACCACAGACATCTAAGTTAAGGCCGACCACAATGGATCACAATTCGGATACAAGAAGCGGGTTGGGCCCAGTCAGCGCTTACTATCAGACATAGAACAATTCCTGAAGAATGTCTGAGAAGATAAAGTTCAGCGGGGCAAGGCTGCAGGGGGTGCCCAAGGCCTTGGGTCGAAGCTGAAGTGAAGATTCCTACATTCGGAATTAGTCGCCTAAATGGAAGTCAAAAAACTCCAGCATGACAAAGTCGAAGACTGTAGCCGAAGATAGTTCCACGAGGTTGGATACCCCTTTGGCGAATAACTGGTGAAACAGATTTGCTGCTGCAGAGAAGAATGAGCCGGAGAAGCTGCAAAGTCAATCCAACTGGCGATGCACCTCGGGCGGATCGGTGAGCAGGTTGGTCCCGGTCTCCTCCTGGTTCCCAGAGCACTTTTTGGCCAAATTTCCGCCATGTCCTCAGTTTTGAAAATTGACCATCTAGGCACCTTTAGCACCACAATCTAAGGGTCCAGGACTGGTGGGACACCTCTTGGGGGTTCAGTTCTCTCTCAGGCTGGGTCCAGGTGCATGTTCAAGAAGGTGGCAGCCGGTTATGTCCTGTGGCTCTAAACAGGAGACCAGCAAACCAGCCCTGGGAGTCACTTCTGGCAATCCTGGGTGCTGGTGAAGATGCAAGGCTCAACATCAAGTCTAGCCTCTGAGGGTTCAAGGCAGGCTCCAGGCAGCAAAGCAGTCCTTCCAGTTACAGCAGCAGGCTGGCAAAGT
Source organism: Calotriton arnoldi (assembly GCA_963921515.1). Taxonomy (NCBI): domain Eukaryota; kingdom Metazoa; phylum Chordata; class Amphibia; order Caudata; family Salamandridae; genus Calotriton; species Calotriton arnoldi. Next base: position 62,230 of record CAWUFW010000568.1, read on the forward strand.
GCACAGCAGGTCACAGCAGCAGGCAGTCTTCTGAGAGTCCTTCCACAGGTCCAGTAGTGAACTGAAAAGTGGGTCTGAAAGTCCTATTTTAATAAGGCGGTGCCGTGGCTCTGGAAGGTTGGAGAAGCTTCTAGACAGTGTCTTTGAAGTGCATGGAAACTCCTGCTTCCCTGCCCTGGCTCCAGCTGGCTGCATTGGCAATACAGGGTCGTTAGGCCCTTTGTGTGAAGGCAGAGCACAGGCTATTTAGTTGCAAGTGGGGCTGTGCTAAGCTCCGCGCCACCCCCATCCCCATCCCGACACTGTTTCTTTGTGTGACTGTCTGGGAGGAATTCATAAAGTCCAACTGTAAACTACATCCAGTCGTGTGACCTAAAATAGGCTGCAGGCACAAAGGGCTAAGGGAGTGAAAATGCCACCTTTCTAAAGGTGGCATTTTCAAAATTGTAATGAACAATCAGACTTTACCATTAAAGAGGGCTTATCATTACAGTTTCATGGGTAGCAAACATGACATATCTACCTGCTCCCTATTAGGAATTACAGCTCATTAAATGTAATAAAGAATCCCCAATGTTATCCTATAGGAAAGGTAGGCCTCGCAGTAGTGAAAAACAAATTTAGGAGTTTTTCACTACCAGCACATGTAAAACATAAAAGTACATCTCCAACCTTTTAATTACACAGCACCCTGCCCTGTGGGTTACATGGGACCTACCTTAGGGGTGGGTTATATGTGATTAAAGGGAAGTTTAAGTCTTGGCTAAGGTGTTTAAATGCCAAGTCGACGTGGCAGTTTAAAACTGCATTCAGGCAGCAATGGCAGGCCTGGGGCATGCTTCAAGGTGCTACTTAAGTGGGTGGCACAAAATGTGGTGCAGGCTCACTGGTAGCATTTAATTTACAGGTCCTGGGTAAATGGTATGCCACTCTATAATGGACATATAAGTAAATTAAATGTGCCAATTAGGTCTAAACCAGTCAACCCATATTTAGCGGAGTGAGCACAAGCACTTTTGCACTGGTTAGCAGTGATAAAGTGCACAGAGTCCTAGAGCCAACAAAAACGAATTCAGCAAAAAGTGGAGGTTAAAGGCAAAATGTTTGGGGGTGACCCTGCAGAGTGGGCCAGGTCCAACGATTTCACAGTGGGACTATAGTTTACATGCATGACTGTGATTGTCATGTGAGTGGAGGCTAACAATCATAAATCACCTGGCACTCACTACTGGAAATTCGGGGCACGGGTACATGTTCTCCAGAGCCATTCAGGGAACCTTTTCTGTCCCATTAGATATTGGGGATAAAATATATGTGAAACATCTGTGATACACCTCACATTTTGACAACATTAAATAAAAAAACACCTGCACATGCATATTTCTAATTCCTGTGTATGTGGGCTAGCATTTCGTTCTTTTTTTCATGCTTATGCATTTTCTTCTGTTTTTTAAATCTAAATGCCCCCTTTAAGGATCTCAAAACATGTCTTGTGTCTAATGCCCTAAAAACCTTAAAATGGTTTGTCTGAAAGGCAGGGATTCACTTCACAGGAAGTTGTCAACTGTATCACTCCTTCCGGTGTGAAGGTGTGCCTGCACTCATCACATAACAGAAGTAGTGCCATGCTGACAATGTGTGCCCATGCCCTGCCCAAGGTGTGAGACAGATTGTTACATAACAATAGGGTATACCCAGTATACAGCTGGACCTGGGCCAGTAATAGGATGTACAACAAGTGGTCCAACTGACCGGTGAAATTCTCAAGGAGAAAACAAATTAACGAAAACACCCAACAAATATTGAAGAGAACAATGACTAGGATATCTTGGTTATGAAAAAGGTTTATATTATGAATCAATCAAGAATTTGCAATTTCAATAGTTGCTCCAAAGTGAAAAGGTGAGTAAAGTGCTCTACATAGTGCTCGTGAAGGGTTGGGGATGTGACAGTGAAAGCAAAAAATAATAATTACAATATTTCCAAAGATGAGAACGACCTGTCTAACAATGTATCAAAAGGCTGACTAATTAACCCAGGCAATGAGATGCCATGAATGCATAACGAGTTCTCCACTTCTGGGCTGAATGAGTAAGTACAGGTCAAAATGTAAGTAAAGCCGACGTTTCGACCCCTTAGACTGGAGGAAGACAATTCATTCCTTACAACGAGGTTAATTAGTCAGCCTTTTGATACATTGTTAGACAGGTCGTTCTCATCTTTGTAAATATTGTAATTATTATTTTTTGCTTTCACTGTCACATCCCCAACCCTTCACGAGCACTACGTAGAGCACTTTACTCACTTTTTCACTTTGGAGCTACTATTGAAATTGCAAATTCTGATTGATTCATAATATAAACCTTTTCATACCCAAGATATCCTGGTCATTGTTCGCTTCAATATTTGTTGGGTGTTTTCGTTAATTTGTTTTCTCCTTGAGAATTTCACCGGTCAGTTGGGCCACTTGTTGTACATTCTACAAGGTGTGAGACAAGCAGCGCTGTGTTTACAGTCCATGGCTCTGGGTGGTTTACAATAACATTTAACCATAAAGTGAGAGCTGCTGGTGCTGTCACTACTTTCTTATCCTAGGAATTACTCTAAAATATGTGTTTATGTGATTCTCCTCCTTTGTGCCCTCTTCCCTGGCGTTCATCTATATTTCATCACTTGTTTTTCCCAAACGATAACTTGAGTTGCATCCTTTGCTGTCAAGCTTCTGATCCCCTTCTTCTGTTTGAGATCATTTTGCAGTAACTCCTGAGAAACTGATAATCCTCTGCACATCTTGACACTTCCAAGTCTCTACACTGTGCATATGTGGCTTAGCTGCCTGCCCCTGGCTACTGGAGTGTGAAGCAAGTGGATTAGTCTCATATATAAAGTCTCAGCCCTCCAGGACTAGCTCCTCGCACGGCTTTAAAGGATTTTATCGCTCTCTGAACGGCGGACCAAGCATACATCACTGTCTAGCAAAGGATCTGGTGGTCAGAGTTATGCTGGGACACTCTCTTCCCAGTCAGTATCAAGTGTAACAAGAATATCTGTGTCCATAGATCGGTGCTCGGCAAGGGCGAGGGGGGAGCCACTACCTTGCTTCCCAAATCGGAACAAAAATCCCCAAAGCACCTCTCTTTTTCGTTGTTTCGGTTATGGCATACATTAGCTTGATAGATGGGTGGCTAGGTCGTTTGGAAACACAGGTGTAATTGCATTTATATAGTGCTTACTACTCCTGATGAGGCATTGAAGTGCTATATGGTGAGTAGCACGCTGCCCCGGAACACAAGGTTAGTAGTTAATGCATTAGTTAAATGTTGGGTATTATGATTAGTCATGTGTTCTCAAGAAAAAAGTTTACATTCGTTTCTCCAGTTACTTTGTGGTTGATTATATTAATACCAGGTAGGTGTGATCATTAGTGGGGGGCTGTGTGGCTTCAGGTGAATGGTTGGCCAGATAGACAGGCTGGCGGAGATTAGATCATGTTAGGCTGCAGGGATAGGGTATTAAAGGGGAGAGGTTGTGATCTATGAAATGAGGCGTCAGCCTTTTGCAGAATTACAATAAGAGAGAATAAGGCTGTCAGGCATACGACTCTGAGGAGAATATATTCAGAAATAGTATATTTGTTTATCTGTTATGGATGCACAGGGCCTACCGCATGTGAGCCTGTGACTCTCCTCCCACTGCAGTCACATGTTTAGGAGATTTTGCTTGCCTGGCGCTGCCTGTAGCTCACTAGTGGGTTTCTGCTTTTTCTATATGTAAAGTACACGTATGTGATACTACTGGATATTTCTGCATACGGGTGAATGCTTTGGGGTCGTTGCCCATCTATCTCCCTCATTCACACATGGTGGTTCATACTTTGCCTTACATGCAGGTGCACAGACACTATGGGGCATATTCTCAAGGACTTAACGCCGAGTTATCGGCACTTTAGCGCAGCAAAAGTGGCGAAAGAATTATCGCCCCATTCCCAAGCTGGTGCAAACTGCCCACATCGTCAGTTTACCAGCGATAGCTGCCGCAAAAAACATCGCCACGGATGAGAGAGACTACTAACGCTAATGATATGCAGAGTAGGCGTTCCCGTGCAAAAACACACGAAAACACCACTTCGCGATATTCTCAACTTCCAGCCAGATCTGCGATGCGAACCAAAAACAGGCGATAAGGCGCGTTAGCAGCAGGGATTTAACACCTGCCTTTTACTGGTGTTAAGCAGGACGACAAACTGCAGTAGAAAGGGAGCCCAGCCCAGAGCCACATCTGAAGACCAACAGATGCCATGGAGACAATGATCGTGCAGCCTGGAGACCCAAGAGGGCCACAACACCCACCTCAACCACCCCCAGGCCCCTCCCCCACCCCCCCCTGACTACCACAGAGGCAGCGCAGAACAGGACAGCGGACGTTCCCAAAACCCACCAGCCTCAGAGACTCAACGCCAGAGGAAGTCATTGCCCACTACAGGCACAAAAGGACAACCATCCTCCGCATCCTGACCCACATTGCCCACAGGCTGACGGTACCAACACGGCGGACAACCACCATCCCTCCGCAGACGAAGCTGCTGGCTGTGCTGCGCCTGTTGGCCCCTGGTACCTCCCAAACAACAACTGCCAGAGTCGGAGGAGTCTCACGGCCAGCCCTATCATACGTCCTCACCCATGTTATGGATGCATGTCCACAATAGCAACGGCGGGCCCCGGTCACCGCACCACACGACAGTTCCAATTCGTAGTGTTCCTGCGCAACCAACCCCAACGCCAGCCGTTGCCAGACGCCACTGTGCCCCAGATCCAAAACTAGTAACTGAAATGGGTGTGCGCACGGTCATGAAGTCCAGTAGTCAACAGTAGTGTAAAAACAGTCCTTTATTACAAATACAACAATAAACAATACGAAAAGCACAGCCAACGCCCAACGGGGAACTTCATCAGGGCAACGTGTGGATTCAAGTAACTGCATATGCTGCGGGAACTCCCCAATACCATTCCATACTCCGGAAGTCAGTATACAGAAACCTGTTGGACAAATGGTGACAATGGTCAAGCGTCCGTATAGTCACAAACCTAATCTGGTACAGTGTATAGCACTTGGACAAACCGGAATGCTCACAGGAAAGACAAATCCTGCACAAAAAGACCGTAACAGAAGTACGTGTGGTCGTAACCTTCGTAGGATAGAAAAGGAAGGTTACGGTCACACCAACTTCTGTTATGGTCTCATGATGCAGGATTACCCATACCTGTAAGCATCACGGTTTGTATCAGCTTGATACCCCTGCACCTTCACTCCCCCCACCCAGCCACGAGGGCGCCGCCGTGACCGGTGGTGCCTACGCGATCCTGTGCGCCTGCTGCACCCCAGCCCTGGTCCCCAGACCAGTCCGCCAACCAGCGATGAGTGCCCACCCCTGCGCACCCAGGCCTCAATGCTCACCTGCCGCCACCGGCGTGTCTCCAAGAGGGCTCACCACGTGCCGGTGCAACCTCCTCAGCCGATCGCTGGATTCCGCGCCACAGGCCCCCAGCGCACCCTGCAGCACCGCGCCGCGGAGTCATGACTGTACAGCCTGCTGCCCTCGGCGTACACTGCGGTCCAGCTGGGATCACAATTCAAATCGAATCTTGATTGGCAGGACGGCATATCGAGGCCTACGCATCATCGCAGGCTGCACACCCGCTCAGCTCTTCAGGTGCCACTAACTCAGTGCACCTCGTCATCGCCACGTGGCGGTAGGCCCATGCCGGCCTAAGTGCCTCGGATGCCACCAACTCTGTGCACTTCAAGTCATCGCCACGTGGCGGTAGGCCCGTGCCGGCCTAAGTGCCTCGGATGCCACCAACTCTGTGCACCTCAAGTCATGGGCCCTTTATGATTGAGTCTCGTTGTGCGGTCGCCATTGATGCAGCGCGTACAATAAAAACTATTCTCCTCCTAAGTTACTTATAGGTCATCCAGGGGCAAACTATATTTTCTCACATCCACATGACGATGGGGCCCATAAACATCGCCTAACACACACACACACACCTGGATTTCCTTTACACCTTTATGAAATTCTGTACTCCTAGGAGAAGCATGAGAACTAAATGGAGAACACCATTTATGTACCGCTGAAAGAGCCGGGATATCTTATTACTTTAGTTTGTCGCTTTCTTTTAGTTATTTCTTAAGATATTCCTGCTCATTGTTTTGTCGATGAATCATTCAGGTAAAAAATTAGTTCATAGTGATTAAGACCAGCTGAATCACAATAACCAATTTCTGATGTCACAATTACTTAGGAAAATAACCACTGAGTCATTTTGGTTTAAAGAATCTTAAATTTTATATAAATTTTAAAAGCATGAAAAAGAATTTAAGCTTTATTCAATCAAATCATTCATTATTAATTCAAAAATTTATTAAATATAATCAATTTAATGCGGAAAGGAAATTTTTTGTCATGAAGCCAAAACCCTAATTACCTGCGTAACTTCCTAATTTAGCCTAATGATTTCTAACCTAAGTTAAGAATTAGAAATAGCCTGATTCTCATACTCAACTGGAAAATTAAGACAGCAACAGCAACTTCAGCTCGTCAGCATCAGCTACCTGCAACCCGTCTCATCTAACAGTCTTTCAGCATCTCCCGCTCAGTAAGGGATCGATCAGGACCACCCAGCACTGGAAGCCACCAACACCAACACGATTCTCTGCGACTCTCTGCGACTCTGGATTTACTGCGACTCCGACTGACTCTGGACTGACCCCCTCTGGAGTAGGCCCTCTTATACCCTAATTCTAACTTTGCTAACTAATTGTTGCAACATTAATATCACGCTTTTCTTCCATTGGTTCATGCATGTCATCATATTCATTCTTTTAATCAAGTTCTCTTGGATTCAATGGTCCTTGGATCATTTCCTTTCCCATACGCTCAAACATGTTTTCGTCCGCTTCGATCAGTTCATTTGTAACTTCTTTCGATACATTCGAGAACTCCGCAGTCATTGTCCTTTCTCTTAAACTGGTTTCCCACGGGACTCTTGCTGATCATCACGGCACACTATCAGTTCAATTAGGTCACATCAGCCTTGACCATTTCTTGCATCCTAGCCTCTCTGTTACACCACGAGGTTGAGCTTTCTCCAATTTCATCCCGTGTCATGTGTTCCCTTGCGCCTGCGCACATCTTCCCACTGGCGGCCATTTTATCTCGCCACTCGGTTATACTTTAGAAGCACTAATTTGAGGCAAACAAAACATAATTAAAATAGAGAAAAATAGCCCTTTCGTTTCCCTCCCGTCATCTACGTACCCCAATTAGTTATTACCTAGCAGAAAGCAACATTTAAGCTGTTCCTTACTTACCATCACTATTGTTTTTGCAACGACACGTTTTATTTCTATGAAGCACAATAACATGCATTTATTTTTATTAGTACGCATTTATTTTTACGTTATAATTAGACACACGGACATTCATTAATAGATTATTTAGCACACACATTGGCATATTACCATTCCCACACATACAGTGTTGATTAATACATTTAAACGAACATTTTATTAATAATTTATAAAATTTGTTAGGGGTTAAATTTTTATTTTATTTTCCCTGCTCCATCAATCCCCCCTTTGGTGATTTTTAAATCACCACAAAAAACCCAAGTTATACTTCTTTTCAGGCAGCCTGTCTTTTGTCCTTTGCTTTCTGTTATTTACACATCTGTTTCTTCTTCATCTTGCCTTTTAGTCTCCTTATACATGCTTTCTTTCATTTTCTCCAACTCAATTTCACCCATTTCTCTCTCTCTCTCTTTCATTATTCTGTTATTTCTTTTTATCTTATTTTGTCTTACTTTTCTTTTTATACATGTTATTACTATTTTCAATACCATGGCTAACAATATTACTACAGTTGCTATTATTATAACTTTCCCTATCATTAGTCTACCCATTCTGGTAAACCAATTTGCTACTGAAGAAAACCCTCTACCAAGTTTTCCCAAAACACTTTCAACCTCCAGTGGAACTAGTTCTTTGTGCAAATTTGTAATATTTGTAATATACTTCTGTATATTTTCACTTTTATCAGGAATGTAAGTACAACAATGTTGGACTTTCAACATTCCACAGACTCCACCCTCTTTTGCCAAAAGAATATCAAGGGCAAGCCGATTTTGCATCACCATAGCTCTCATGGCAACCATTTCGGTATTTACCATTAAGAACCCTCCCGCAGTATCTGTAGACAAACGATCTACTACTGTGGATAACTTCCGAATTTTAAATGCATTCAAAGATATTCCCACTGCTGGTATTAATGCTCCAAAAATATCTCCTACAATTTCTGAAAAACTTTCCCTCTTTCTACGTGTAAAGCTATTAATCATCTTGTATGTTCCTTTTTCTTCTCTGTCCATATGAAAGATTTTTGGAAAGACCAGGCCTACATAGCAAGTTCCATACCAATGGTCCGGTAACCTGTAATAAGCTCTATTCCCACAAATATAATAGATACCTGGAAATATTGGATCTTTTCCACCTTTGAATCCCCAACCTCCCAGAATTTGATAATTGTCATGGCAGATACTGGAACCTACAAAATAATTGTCATAGACTGTCTTATTTCTCCTAATACACAACTTTCCTGTTTGCGGCCAATCTAATGTCATTGCTGCATTTATCTTTTTCCCTTCATGATTTCCTTCCTCAAACGTCCATAAGCGTTTTCCTTCCTCTTTTATTGCTTCTTTTTGAAATTTCATTCTTCTTTCTTCAACCATTTCTAAAAATACTTTTTCTTCTTTCTTTAACTCACAGGTAAGGTTGTTACTAACTATTTCTTCTAAGGTTAATTTTCTGTGTTCTAAAAAAATTCTCCTAAAACTTTTGCTGGTTTTACTTTGTTAAGTTCTGGTACTACTGGAATGTTTGCAAAAATCTTATCTATGTCAGTATAATAAGATTCTAATCTACCTGTTTTATAAAATAAACTTGCTATTACACTACATGTTATTCCATAAGTTAGAGGTAAGTGATGATAGGTCACACCTTCTGACACTGATGCAGGCAACTGCATACAAACATAACAATCTCTCACATCCATTGTCTCTACATATTCATACAACAATTTTGTAAAAACATTTTTTGAAAAGTCTGTTACTGACTTATCCTTATGTAACTCTGCACTACTTCTTAGGATAACTGGTTCTTTAATATTAGTCTCTTTTTCTGATTTAGTATCATTCTTTGCTTCTATCACAGCTAAACTAATAGGAATTGTGATTGCTAAAACTATCCATATGGTCATTAATAACCCTGTACAAAAGCAGCACATTTTGCACCATCTTTTTATAAACTCACATTTATCTCTTCTATCCCTATTATTTTCCATTTCTTTTTCTTTTTCTATTTGTTATGTTTCAGAAAATTGTGTCACTACACCTCAGAAATGACTTAGATGCCACTCTGCTTTCAAAAAGTCTTTGCTTGGTACTTTCTTTTAATTCTCTCCAGAATTCTTTCGTTGTCACATCCGGTGATTTGTCACATCCAGTAAAATTGTCATGTCCGGCAGAAGCACTATAAGTTTTCACTTCAGGTTTTGTTGCATCTCACCTTTTCCCATTCGACTTCTTAGTCTCTGGTTCTCGTGAGTGTTTTCTTCTTCTTTGTAATCTGTTAGTGCAATATACAGCCACTCAGGTGACTTATACTTCGCATTCACTTTCTTTGTTCTTTTGGACTTCTGTAATCTTTTCCCACTGGGTTTTCCTTGTCCCTTTTGACTTGTTACCTCATTCACTTGTTCGGCACTTTCGTCTCCTGTTTTTATTATTCTATATCTCAATTTTCTTATATAGCTGTTGGGCCAATTATCTCCTTTTCTTGGCCTTTTGGCTTCACCTTCTCTTTCTTCTCTTTCTGTTTTCCAATTTCTTTTTCTTGATTCAGTTTTTGCCTTTTCCTCTTCTCCACTTTCTTCAGTTTCTGTTTCAACTATTTCACTATTGTCTCTTATTTTGAAACTTATGATCTCGTCATCTCCTACTGGTGGATCTGTTTTCTCCTTCTTGTTTTCCCTTATTACTGTCCCTCCTCGGTGTTCTTCCGATTTGGTGTTTTTCTCCCTTTCTGCTTCTAAATTTCCCTGTTCTTCTGTTTCTCTATCTGTCCCTATTGCTCCTCGGGGTTCTTCTCGATTTTCTAACTTTTTGTGTACTTCTTTCCCTATTTCATCTATTAATATTGTTTCTGAAGGATTTCCACCATAACTTGTACTTGGTTGTTCATCTAACTCAATTTCTTGCTCAGTTTCTTCTCTAATTGGTTTATAACCCCAAGTTCTCTTTCGGAATTCTTCCCAGTTTGCAGCTGAATCATCAGATCCTGAAGTTGTGTCAGATATTTCCAGATGTCGACTTACAGGTCGATCTTCAAGTTCTGGAACTTCTGAATTTCTTTCTTCGTCTTCTTCTTGTTCCTCTTCTTCTCTAGAGGTGTTTGCCGTTGGGGTTTCCAGATGTCGACTTTCAGGTCGATCTTCAAGTTCTGGCACCCTTTCACTTATCCTTGTTGTCCCAGCTGTTAAGCTTTTATCCCACACTTCCAGTCGTCGACTCACATGTCGATCAGTAGGTTCTGGAACTCTGATTGTGTGGCTGGCATGAACCCAGTTTTTCACTCCTGCACACTTGACAGCAGTTGTTGTTACCAGGATTACCTGTCGTGGCTCGTCCCAACGAGGAACTAGACAGTTTCTTCTCCTGTGGACTTTTATGCGGACCCAGTCTCCTGGATTCAAGTCGTGGGCTGGTTTTCTTTCAAGAGTGGTCGCATCCGGTCCAACCTGATGAAACACAGAACGCACCACATCAGCCAGTCCCTTGCAATAATCCAGTACTAGATCATCAGTTATAGTTAATAACTTGTTGACAGGTACGTGTGCTTGTCTCATTGCTCGTCCCATGATCATCTCATGGGGACTGAGTCCAGTTTTCTTTTCAGGGATGCTTCTGATGGTCATCAGAACAAGAGGCAGTGCATCTGGCCATTTGAGTCCTGTAGCTTGACACATTTTTCCTAACCTGTTTTTAATTGTTCCATTAATCTGCTCTACTACCCCAGAAGCCTCTGGTCTGTAAGCACAATGTAGTTTTTGTTTAATACTCAATGCTTCACAAATCAATTGGATCAACTCATTTTGAAAATGTGTTCCTCTATCTGTCTCAACCGTGACTGGAAAACCATACCTTGGAATGAACTCTCGCAGCATAAGTTTTGCCACTGTTGTTCCATCATTCCTTCTAGTGGGGTATGCTTCCACCCAACGAGAGAACAAACAGACGACCACCAGAACATATCTTAGTCTGTTACTAGGGGGCATCTCGATAAAGTCCAACTGCATTCTAGTGAATGGACCTCCTTCTCGTCCTATTGTTCCTAGACTCACTACTGTTTTTCTTCCTGGGTTAAACTGCTGACAAATAAGACATCTTTGACAAAGACTTTCAGCAATGGCTCTGAATTTTGGGTTATACCAGGTTTGTCTAAAAAGTCTGATCATTGCATCTCTCCCAATATGAGCTTGTCCATGGTACATCCGTGCCATGTCTGCAATCATGCTATCAGGCATAACTGGTCTTTCATCTCTGTATACCCACACACCATTATTTTCCTGTCTTCTACATCCTGCTTTTATCCAGTAATCTTTTTCCTCATCTCTTGCTGTTTCTTGTAACTGCCTTACTTCATCCCATGTTTCGACAGTATTAGTGAAAAGCAAAGGACAAGAGACATGCTCCCTTTCTCTATTTTTGTTCAGGGACGCCATGTTCTCTGCACAATATCTAGCAATCTCATCGGCATAGTTATTGCCGACGGCTATGTAATCTTCGTTTTTCTTATGCGCTTTGCACTTCACTACAGCTATTTGTTTAGGCAACTGTATCGCCTCAAGCAGCTTTTTAACAAAATCTCCATTTCTGATAGGTGTTCCTGCAGATGTCAAAAATCCTCTTTGTGACCAAATCTGACCGAAGTCATGTACGATGCCGAAACCATATTGGCTATCGGTCACAATCGTGACTCGTACATTTCTTCCTAATTTACATGCTTGAATCAAAGCAATCAGTTCCGCAACTTGTGCAGACCTTATTCCTTTCAGATAAGACGCTTCCATCACAGTTGCCACTGTGCATACTGCGTAAGCTGCGCTTAAAACTCCTTCTTTTGTTCTCAAGCATGAGCCATCCACAAACATGACATAATCAGATTCCTTTAACGGTTCATCTTTTATGTCAGCTCTTGGTTTCGTGCAATATTCCAGCACGTTCAGACAATCATGATCTACTTCATCCTGTTCAATTATATTTTCCTCATCTGGCAATGATGTTGAAGGATTTACATTCATGCATCTATCTATGGTCACATTTTCAGCACTCAAGATGACCTTTTCGTACTTAGTCAGCCGACTATGTGTCATGTACTGTGTTTTTGTTCTTGTCAAAAGAATTTCTACTGAGTGGGGAACATATACTCTCAGTGGATACCCCATCACTATACCTTCACTTTGTTCCAGACTTACACAAGTAGCAGCAACTGCTTTCAGACAACCAGGCAATGCTTTTGCTATAGGATCTAAAACAGCTGAAAAATAAGCAATCGGTCTTTTCATCATGCCATGTTTTTGTACTAGTACTGAAAATGCACATCCATCTCTTTCACTGCAGTACAACTCAAAATCCTTCTCATAATCCGGCATGCCTAAAGCAGGGGCCTCACACAGTTTCTTTTTCAATTCTTTGAAAGATTTCATTTCTTCCTTGTTTAACTCAAAAGGGTCTTTTACATCTTTCTTGGTCAATTTTTGTAATGGTTTTGCAATCAAAGAGAAACCACTTATCCACTGTCGACAATATCCAACCATTCCCAAAAACATTCTTACCTCTCTCTGAGTCATTGGTGCTCTCATTCCTTGAATCATTCTTACTCTTTCTGTCGCTATTTTTCGCACTCCTTTCTCAATTTTATGCCCTAAATACTGGACTTCTTTCTGACAGAACTGTAATTTTGAAGGAGACACTTTATGTCCTCTTTTCTCTAAATGGTTCAGTAAGGCAATTGTGTCACTTACACATGCCTCTTTGGTTTTCGATGCCACCAATAGGTCATCAATATACTGCACCATCACTGATTTTTCTGGCATTTTCAAATCTTCCAGAGATTTCTTTAGAATCTGATTAAAGATTGAGGGGCTTTCTGTATACCCCTGAGGAATTCGGCACCATGCCAAAATACGCTCTCCAAACCGGAACGCAAATAATGGCTGGCTATCTGGATGCAAAGGAATAGAGAAAAATGCGTGACACAAATCTATCACAGTGTACCACTCAGCTTCGTGTGGAATTTGATATAAAATCACTGCAGGGTTTGGCACTATTGGACAACAGGGTACAACTATTTTGTTGATCTTCCTCAAATCCTGTACTATTCTATATGTTCCATTCGGCTTTTTCAGTCCCATAATAGGTGAATTACATGGACTGCTCATGATTTCTTTTAGAATTCCCTGTTCAATCATCTTATTTACCACAGGAGTTATTCCTTCAATTATTTCTGGAGTTAATTTGTACTGTGGCGTATTCGGGTAAATTATCCCTTCTTTCACTGTCACTTTTACGGGATCCACTTCTCTCATTAATCCAATGTCTTCTCCTGTAAAATCCCACACACTTTCTTTTACTGCACTTTTTAGTTCTTCTGGAAGCTTTTCTGCATCAAATGCAGGAAACAAACCATTCGTTTCAGGTTCCTGATTCATCAAAGTTACTTTATACAAAACATCTTCATCTGAAGTCTGAAATCCAATTCCATCTGGTGTACAATAAATTGTGCAATTCATCTTGCACAAGAGGTCACGACCCAAAAGATTTACAGGACTACAATCGCACACTACAAATTTATGCATTTTGCTAAAAGTACCAATTTTTACTTCCACCAATTCAGTAAGTGGGGTTTTAATCTGCTGATTGGCTACTCCTACTACTTGGATGTATTCACCTGAGAGAGGAAGGTTTGGAATTTCCACTGATCTAACAGTAGAACGGGTAGCTCCAGTATCGACAAGGAATGTTACATTTGCACCATTCACTTCTCCATCCACAAAGGGACCAGACTGATCTACCTCTAGAGTTGCGCCAAGCACGCACTCTTTCCTCTCTCCTGCGCACCGTCAGAATCTTTCATCCGGGTCATCCTCACTCTGATGCAACCAATACTGAGAAATATTTGCTGCTCGTGGCAATTGTGTTACCTGCTCTCCTCCGTAGAATCCTGTTTCTGTACTGTATCTTTGTTGGTTAACAGTGTTGGGAAGTGGTGGTTGCGGCACCTGACTTTGTTGAACAACTACCTCATTCTGCACCTGTGGAGTTAATGATTGATGTTCCGGATTAGGTTTAAGTGGGAACTTACACTCATTTCTCCAATGCCCTAATTTTCCGCAATTATGACATGGCCATTTCTTCTTTGCTTCTTCTAGACTCACTTGACCCTTTCCTTTACCTATGTTCGGTCGCATTTTATTCTGTCCTGTTTCATTCCCATTATTATTGTCCAATTGAGCTTCTTGTTTTTCTGCCACCTTCACCTGTGCCCACATTGCTTTCTCTTTCAACTTACGCTGTTTACTCTCTATTTCATCACTACAATACTTAGCATACCTCAGTACCTTATCTACACTTCCATTCTGCCAGTTTATCATGTGTTGTTTAATCATATCACTTATTTCTGGTTTCAGGCCAAACACAAATCGGTATACAAAATGACTCATGTCTTTTTCACTCAATTCCTCATAACCACTATACTGCTTGAAAACCAATAACAATCGCTCATAATATGCATGTACAGACTCCTTACTTTCCTGTGTAGTTCTATCGATCTTTACCCAATCTGTCTCTTTAGGAGGAATCTTATTCTTTAAAAATGTAATCACCTTATCGTACTTCTTCATCACATCAGGACCTGGAGCTCCTGTCTTAGGATCTCTTGGATATTCTGTAGTTGGCCAGTCAACTGTAATCTTACATTCTGACCACAAATCTGTTGGTACCACTATGTCAAACAATCCATCTAAATCTATCCACAACACTTTTGAGACTTTTACAAACCTCTCTACTTGTCGGTACCACTCAACTGGCTTCTCTCTTAACTTTGGAAAGTCATTGGTAAATGACAGTATGTCCTGCCTAGTCCAGGGAACATGCACATAACTACCACCTGGAGTTTCTCTCATGGGGTATTCTTTGGCAACAGATTCTTTTTCAGTTATCACAAAAGCCAATGAACCTTTGTCTGTAGTTTTCTCATTCTTTTTTGTCCATCTAACCTTCCATCTGTCCACATCACCCCATTTTCTCAACAACACAATTAACTCCTTTATCTGTGTCAGCCTTCCTGCCGTGTTCAAATTTTCAATATCCTTTTCACAAAAGTCTACTCTGTATGGTTTCTGCAACGTTTTCACTTTCACAAAGTCTATTCCAATCTCACTGGCTACTTCTTCTAGTTTGTCATGTAAATTCTTTGCCCTCCATGTAATACTTTTGCACAGAAACATTATTTCATCATCCTGGTAATTTTTTATCTTTTCGGTACCAATCGTTCCTAGAATTAATTCTTCCATATTAATTTTTAATCTAATTACATCTAATGGTTTTTCTTCTGGTTCTTTTATTTTAAATGCCTTCATCCACTCATTTAACTAATCAGGAGTCGGACCTATGGGTGTATTATTTAGTTCTATCCAATTACCACTCTTTTCAGGGGTTTCTGTTGCAGATTCTGTTACCATATGCATTTTCCTACCATTGCACTCATTCACAGTCAAATTTGTAGGTGGACTTGGTCTGTAAGTACTAGCCAAATTACTTGTACTTGGACTTTGTTCCATTCTTTCTTTTTCTCTCTGAAATTGTGAACTCATGGGAATTACCAAAGATCGTTCATCAATTTTCTGATTCTCAAAAATGGGTATTACTGGACCTATGGTTACAGGCACAGTAACTGCTTCCATATTTTTCGTTAATTCTCTAATCTTTTCAGTTAGTTCTTTTGTGGTCTTTACTAATTCGCTTGCATTGTCGCTTTCTATTCCTTCATTTTGAGAAGTTTTCATTTGATCTTGTGACCTATTTACTTCAATTCTCTTTTCCGGGCTTTTATTTCGCATAGTTTCTATTAGCGGTGCATTTGGTGTCACCACTGTAGAACTCTGCTGGTACGGAGGTGGATTTCTATTTAAAATATCTTCCAGTAACTCGTCATCCGTTTCGCTTTCATGCATATACTTTTCCCTTTCCATATGTTTCTTTTTCTCAATCCGTTTTTTCTTAGTCCCTTCCTCAACTGTAAAGGCTGGAAACAAACCTCCTGTCATGTTAGCACATCTCCATCGTTTTATTCTGTCTTCATGATTTATTCCCCACATTCTTCCAGGCATAAATTCATGATCTCTCATTCCTCTGAATCTCTCTCGTTCATACATTTCATCCTCCCATTCCGTCAAAGCCTCAAACTGTGTCGGTCTAGGTCTAGGTTCTAGATTTGTCATCTTTTCTCGCAAATTTCGCAAAACCGCTACACTAAATGAACCATTCTCAGGGAAAGCTAAAGCACCATCATTCTTCGTATACTTTGCCCAGTTTTCCAACCATATGCACGTATGATATCCATATTTCAGCATCATATGTGAAGCTGCTGATTTCGGCGGAGGAATTACTTGTCCCTCTCTAGTCACAACCTTTTTGTCTTTCTTAAAGAAATTCTTCAATTTTGTCGTCCATGACGTTCTCTCCCTTTCATACTCGTAATACGGCATGTTTTCTATTTGTTTTCTCTTTACTCTAACGCTGTTCTGTGTACGGAACTTCAACCAATTACAGCGCGACTCACACTAACGTACCAATCAGAACAATTTTCTTCGTCCGTGAACCAACCAATCCTAGCGCGGTACTTTTCTACGTCACTCCTGCTCTGGGTTCACGTGACTAGCGCACTATCCAATCCTAGCGCGGCACTGTCCCACGTCACTTCTACTCTTTACCCCTCCTTTACAAAATTTATCGGCAATTTTTCTTTTCGCCGTTTCTTCGTTAGTTACAACAATTAAAACAATTCCATAGTCTGATTCGCTAAACAAAAGTGACAGCTTTGTCCTTTTACACAAGAATCCTGTTTTTCCAGTAGGCAGCGCTTACCTCTACCCTACCACAGAATTATGTACTCTCGCCGATAAAGTAGCACTTCCCTCTACCTTACCCTTCTTTCAAACAAACAATTTACTCGTTTCTCTGGGGATAAGACACATGTGGAGACTAGGCTCCTGAGAATTAAGGCCAAAGTTTCACAAGTAAACGTGATTTGCTATTCCAATTACACACTTTTCACACAGAAATCCCTAACATAACACAACCTGCGTTATTACCAAAATGAATTCAGACCATGTACCAAATTCCATGTGACTTCTCTTGCCACACGTGTTCCACTTCCTACATCCCAGAAGCGTGAAAACTCACATATAACATAACACGACTCAACATATAGTGTTAGTCATCAAAAATAATCAATAATCAATAAACAATAATCACTAAACTAATCTATAGAAAACCATAACTCTGCTACCAAGAAATCTGATGCAGCGCGTACAATAAAAACTATTCTCCTCCTAAGTTACTTATAGGTCATCCAGGGGCAAACTATATTTTCTCACATCCACATGACGATGGGGCCCATAAACATCGCCTAACACACACACACACACCTGGATTTCCTTTACACCTTTATGAAATTCTGTACTCCTAGGAGAAGCATGAGAACTAAATGGAGAACACCATTTATGTACCGCTGAAAGAGCCGGGATATCTTATTACTTTAGTTTGTCGCTTTCTTTTAGTTATTTCTTAAGATATTCCTGCTCATTGTTTTGTCGATGAATTATTCAGGTAAAAAATTAGTTCATAGTGATTAAGACCAGCTGAATCACAATAACCAATTTCTGATGTCACAATTACTTAGGAAAATAACCACTGAGTCATTTTGGTTTAAAGAATCTTAAATTTTATATAAATTTTAAAAGCATGAAAAAGAATTTAAGCTTTATTCAATCAAATCATTCATTATTAATTCAAAAATTTATTAAATATAATCAATTTAATGCGGAAAGGAAATTTTTTGTCATGAAGCCAAAACCCTAATTACCTGCCTAACTTCCTAATTTAGCCTAATGATTTCTAACCTAAGTTAAGAATTAGAAATAGCCTGATTCTCATACTCAACTGGAAAATTAAGACAGCAACAGCAACTTCAGCTCGTCAGCATCAGCTACCTGCAACCCGTCTCATCTAACAGTCTTTCAGCATCTCCCGCTCAGTAAGGGATCGATCAGGACCACCCAGCACTGGAAGCCACCAACACCAACACGACTCTCTGCGACTCTGGATTTACTGCGACTCCGACTGACTCTGGACTGACCCCCTCCCACTAAGAGTAGGCCCTCTTATACCCTAATTCTAACTTTGCTAACTAATTGTTGCAACATTAATATCACGCTTTTCTTCCATTGGTTCATGCATGTCATCATATTCATTCTTTTAATCAAGTTCTCTTGGATTCAATGGTCCTTGGATCATTTCCTTTCCCATACGCTCAAACATGTTTTCGTCCGCTTCGATCAGTTCATTTGTAACTTCTTTCGATACATTCGAGAACTCCGCAGTCATTGTCCTTTCTCTTAAACTGGTTTCCCACGGGACTCTTGCTGATCATCACGGCACACTATCAGTTCAATTAGGTCACATCAGCCTTGACCATTTCTTGCATCCTAGCCTCTCTGTTACACCACGAGGTTGAGCTTTCTCCAATTTCATCCCGTGTCATGTGTTCCCTTGCGCCTGCGCACATCTTCCCACTGGCGGCCATTTTATCTCGCCACTCGGTTATACTTTAGAAGCACTAATTTGAGGCAAACAAAACATAATTAAAATAGAGAAAAATAGCCCTTTCGTTTCCCTCCCGTCATCTACGTACCCCAATTAGTTATTACCTAGCAGAAAGCAACATTTAAGCTGTTTCTTACTTACCATCACTATTGTTTTTGCAACGACACGTTTTATTTCTATGAAGCACAATAACATGCATTTATTTTTATTAGTACGCATTTATTTTTACGTTATAATTAGACACACGGACATTCATTAATAGATTATTTAGCACACACATTGGCATATTACCATTCCCACACATACAGTGTTGATTAATACATTTAAACGAACATTTTATTAATAATTTATCAAATTTGTTAGGGGTTAAATTTTTTTTTTATTTTCCCTGCTCCATCACCATCATGTCACCTCCGGCAGTGGGGAATGTGATGTGGGAGGGCCCTAGGCCCTCATGCATAAATAATGACCACACGGACACACTCAGCTAGATAGTGGAAATGGCCTCGGGCACGTGCGCTCGGCCCCTTTTATTGGCAGGGTCACATGTCCTGTGACGCATGTGCTGGATGGGTGTGGTGTGGTTGTGAACTAGCCCTCAGGGAGTGGCTGTGGCATGCTGACAACTAGACCTGTAATCAGCAGATCACTACAGGGAAGACCTGGGACATTTGGCGTTGTCCCCCCCCCCCTGTAAGCGTAAGCGGAGTGGGCTGGCCTGGCGTATGCCAGTCCAGCGTAGGGGTGTGAACGATGACCCCGGTGCTCTGGGCGTGGTTCCGTTCTGGGCCGGACAAAAAGGTGACTAATGCGTGTGTCTCTGATGTTGTGTCGGCGCCACCCGGTCCGCAATCGGTAATGTTGCACCCTGTGACTCAAGTCCCACAACATGTGCAACATGGACGTAAGGAGGTATCACTGACCCGACATTCATCCATACTTCCGTACTTGAATGTTCATAGACATGACACATCTGTGTGAATGTTATTGTTTAATGCACATTCAGTGGAGTGTTGTAGCTGGAGCAGTACAGGGCCATGCAAACCCCACTTTACATTCTTGGCCCGTGGAGGGCCAGCCAGAGTCCTTCAGGGAATGACAAGTACATCGGAAGAGGAAGAGTTCAGTCCGCAGTCTGATAGCTGTGTCATTGGTGACCAAACAGAATATGGCAGTCCATGTCGAGGTCCAAGGTGAGTGTCGCAGAGTGCATCGGGGGACAGTGGAAGGTGATGATGCAGAGGGCAGAATCAAGCAGAAACAGGCCATATGGCGCAGAAGAATGCTACCGCTTCCTTACTACCAGTAAGGCAGATTCATCCGCATCTTCGTCCTCTGATGTCTTATGTGCCTCACATGTGGGTGGTGGTGTTTTCTCTGCAGCACTGTGTGGCACTGACACATCAGGGGCCGGAGGTGGATTGGCTGCCGCACTGTGAAGCACTGACACTTCAGGGGGCGGAGATGTGGATGGAGTAGTAGCAGCAGCATTCATCCGCACCAGGCCTTGTGGCAGCAATGCCATGACGAGGGCATGGTAGATCCCAGCTACATCACGCTGGTGTGAAGCCTTGGCAGCCATTCTTTCAGCCTGCACCCGCTCCATGTTCTCCATGGTCCTCCACATGTGTCCCAACTCCCGGATGACACCGCTGGAGCCACTCTGACTGGATAGTTGTCTTGTCTCTGAGTCAGGACTCCAGCGATGTCATCCATGGTTCGTCGGAGAGCATGGAGCGGACTGTGGGTGTCCATCAAGGACTGTAAGTGGTCCCTGATGGGACTTAGACACCCACGTATGGCATCTAGTTTGGCTGCCATGAGGTCGAACCCCACCAGCACCTGATCAGCCATCTTCTCCTGGCACCCTAACACACGGTGTTGGAAGGCCATGTGTTGTTCGTGGGGGTCCTGGGAGACAGCCGTGGTGGTGGGTGCTTCCTGCTGTGTGGTCTGTGCAGGGGGTGGGGTTTCCTCGATGCAGCTGGGCTGCCCTGCTCCTGGAGGTGGGGTGCCGAAGCTGTCCATGAGCCGTTGGAGGGCGTCGGTGTCGATGGAGGGGAGGTCCTCTTCATCATCAGTGAAGAGGTGTACCGTCTGCTCTGCAGGAGGTGTTGATTCACCCTCTGCAATGTAAAGGGGAGATGCAGTTTAACATCGTTTTCACATGTATGTTGACGCATTGTACAGGTTTACATACAAACTGCATGGCAATGTACATTGTGACTGTTTGGGAGGAGCTGCCTATTTGATGCGGGACAGTGGACATTTCGACAACATCACGGATGTGTGTTTGTACTTGTGCAGGGGTTTGTTGTGAGATTAGTGATGTGTGGGGAGGGCCCCCTCTGGGCACATAGTCGACGGGGGCCTACTTGCAGTTTCTAGGTGTGCTGCAGTGTGCCAAGGGGATCAGGGACATGATCCAGAGTCATTGTGGGTGTGCACTGTGCTATACTTAATTGTGCATGTGTGACATTGTGCCCATCTCCCCCCGTCCCCCCAGTCCCTGGTCGTTACTCACCCTCTTGCTGTTGTGTCGGCTCCTGTCGAGCAGTGTCCGGTCCCCCAACTCCTGCCACCGTCTCCACACTGATCACTGTGGAGACCATTTCCTCCATCTCGTCCAGCTCCTACTGTGGCGCTGGACTCCCACCTTCCATCTGCATTGCTGCCTTCTGGTTGTTGGCTAGTTTCTGCTTGGTTTTGCGCTTCACATCATTCCAGCGCCTCTTGACCTCTTCCATTGTCCTCCTCAGCACTCCGATTGCATTCACCTTGTCCACGATGGACTGCCATATTCCATTTTTTGTCGCCAATGACATATTGGAGGTGACAAACAGTTGTTGATGGTATTTCATCACCTCCGTTATCAGGATCCTGTTTTCCTGCGGACTGAACCGCGTCTTCCTCTTCTTCCTGTCCTTGCCCTTCCCTGACCCCGAGGTCCCGGCCTGGTCCTCCGGGGGGCTTGTGGGGTTCTGCTAGTCCTCTGTTCCTGCTCCGGCTGCCTCCATTGTGCTTCGCAGTTGTTTTGTTTTTGTTTGTGTTTTTTTTCTGCTTTTGTAGTGATTTTTCCCACCTGACGTGTGTGAATTGCAGGCCTGGCGCTGCTTGTCGCAGATTTTTCTATCGCGGTTGGGCCCATCGCAACTTTTTTCACGTTCGGGTTTCCTTTTTTAGCGCCGTCGCGGTAGTTGTATCGCAGACATTTGACGCGTTATCGGGAGACTATCGCATGTTACCGCCGTGTTGTGAATACGACGTTAACACAGAGTTATTTTCCCGCGATAGACGGTGATATAAAAACGTGCGTTAGCCTTTTTAGGCGATGATTATCGCACGTTCTTGAGAATATCCCTCTCTGTTTTTTTCTGTTGTGGTTTGAGCACTTTGTACATTCATGGGATTATTGCCTTATTCTTCCACTAGGATTACAGCGGCCACTGTTTAAGACAATTATTGACATATTGTTTTGGAGGAATGCTGATCACCTTTACTATTGTGTGGCAAATTGACATTTTATTTGCACTTGTCTTATTGTTACCTCTACACACTTTCACAAGAAGCTTGCTTTCAACTTTTTACCGTGTTTTTCCCTGGATGTCACTATATTTGGGAACTTTAGGTTAATGGGATATGCCTTTAGTATTTTATTTGAACGTCCTACACCATCTTTAATTTGCATTATTTACCCATGATGCTCACAATTATAGCACATGCTATGCATACCATACTATTACTGTATTCTTGTGCTTTATTCTTCACCTACTTCTGTCACCAACCCTGCCTTTTGGAGCATGTCATATTTCATGGACTATTTGGATGCTTCTTGTAGACTGATTTCGGTATATGCATAGTTTTTTCTAGCCCGATGAAGTCATTGGTTATATCCATGTGACGAAACATGTTGGCTAGATCCTGATCTAAGGTTACCATACCCATAAACAAGATCCGCTTATTTAATCTAGATGTTTAATGATTTCTTTGGGAGTGTTCACCTCTTTTATCACTGTCTAGCACTCCGGACTACTGATGATTGATTATCTCTCTGTTCCTTGTGGTAGAACTTACATAGCTTGCGATCGATAGAGCACTGCTATAGGGTAACATTCAAGATCATGAGCTTTAGTGGGCTGGGGACGAAGAAGTTTCCTGAGGTTGTGCCTTGAAGCTGAGGTTTCCATGTGACTTCACGTCACCAGTGACACAGTGCTCCAGTACTGTGTTTTTATGTCACAAACAAATGTATTCTAATTCCTATCAATGAAGCAAGTTTGATAAATTTACAAGGAGGCAATGGTTAGTCAAAGGAAACCCAGGAATAAAGCATTGTGTATTTGGTGACATGGAGTCTTCTGGTAACCTTACATGAGGTTGGAAGGATGGTGAGGATGGAGGTCTTTATCTATGGCTTATGTTCTGATTACATACCAGGGGGCAGATTTACAAGCTCCTTGCGCCACTTTTGCGTCACTTTTCCCATGTTAAAAGTGACGCAAAAGTGGCGCAAGGGGCTTGTAAATCTGCCCCCAGGAATCTTTTTTGTGCCGCTTCTTGACTTCTTCGTCCCAGTCATAACTAGTGAGTTAGCAATCCCGGAGATGGACTATTTACTTTCTCTCTCTCTTTTAAGAAAACATTTCCCTCTTGGCTTTAACTTCCCTTTTGACTTTTGTCCCATCCTGTAACACCAAGCACACAGGGAGGCAGAAGCTGAGGGTGGGCTAGAGCCTGAGAACATTGTCGAAGAAGACAAGACTGGGGGTAGTGTAGATTCCCAGTAAGTAATCAGAGCATTACTATCTTGTCTACTTTCCTTGTCCCAGTCTTAACTATTGAGGATTTACCAAGCTAATGTTCTCAGGAATCCTGGCGTTTGTGCCCTCCAGGGTTTATGTCCAGTGTCACAAGGGTGTGGCCACATTTCTCAGTCTCCAAGATACAACCTTGCTATGCGGTGGCCTTCGGAGACTCTGGAGACGTCCCGGTGGCTGCTGGAGAGTTGAAGGAGGGTGGAGTCACAGGGTAATACAGATCAGCACTTCCGGGCCAAGATAGAAAGAGCCAGAACATTCCGGATTGGCCGGAGCATTCTGAAGAAGCCAGAACATTCTGGAAGGAGCAGCCAGGTTCCGGACACTTCGGAGTCAGTAGAAGCTGGGAAGATGTAAGCACCTGTCACAGTGTAACACTTTGGTTGGCAACAGCGGTTGATGCGTTCTCTTCTGTGGGAGCATAGCTCACACCTTTGGTGTTCCCTGCACCTTTTTAGGTCTCGCCTAGCGTTGCTGCGCAGATGCGCAGCTCGCTCGGCGAGATTTATTGCAGATGAGGACTTTGAGAAAAGGGCTTGAAGCCCCGCCCCTTATTCCCATTGGCTTGCGTCACCGTTTATGTTAAATGGTGGGCTGCCATTGGAAATAAGGTTTCTGGGGTGCCTCCTTTTGGCTTTTTTGTCCGGTCCACCCGGACTGGCTCGCCTGCTTCACGGCTGTTGTGAAGACTTTTCTTATCTGCTTGTTTATTTAACAAGCAGATAAGAAAAGTCTTCACGACAGCTGTGAAGCACGCGAGCCAGTGCTCCGGGCTTCTTGCAACCACGCTGCCTTCACGTTTATTTCGTTGCTTTTCACCCCACGGCATACGGGATGCAATATTTGTGGTTACACTTATTTCTATTGGTTTTTATTTCATTTGTATTGTATTTAATCCGTTCAATGCAACATGGCCTCCTATCTTATCGTAGACACTTTATTTTTAATGAATAGAATGATCTTTTCAAGTTTATCATAGAAGTCTTTTTAATTAAAACTGAGGGGCATATTAGCAAGACTGGCGATAAAATTATCGCCGTTTTAGCGGCAGGAAACTGCCGCTAAAACGGCGATAATTGGCTTGCTAATAAGCGTTATAGAATTCCAATAGAAGCCCAGGTTAGATGTGCAGGACATCTAACCTGGGCTTCTATTGGAATTCTATAACGCTTATTAGCAAGTCCATTATCGCCGTTTTAGCGGCAGTTTCCTGCCGCTAAAACGGCGATAATTTTATCGCCAGTCTTGCTAATATGCCCCTGAGTGTGTGGGAATGTGAACTTCCTTCAGAAATTTTTCTCATGTTTACATCAGTGTTACCTAGTTCGTATGGCTGTAATGTTGTGTCTATGATTGAGGCTGGCACTGCCCTTTTTGCAGGTGTCTATACGTTTTGATACAATGGTGCCTAGGCAGATGCCATATCATTTATTTTTTGTCAATGAAGTAAGCACTTATTTAGCAGCGTTGAGTTTCCTGTGCCATGGTGCCAGTATTCTTGGCAGTGGCTCTTTATTCCCCGATGGTCCAAGTCGCCTTCTCTCCACTTACAAGTGGATAGTCTAGGAGGAAAGGGTTTGTTTGACACCTGATTGATTCACTGCTTGAAAGTGAGGCTCGGCTGAGACTGTACCTCCCTCCTGTGCTTACACATAGATGTGTGATGGAGGGGAGGGACGCGTGTGTTTGTGCATAATCAAGGGAGGTATGTCAATTATGTTGAAAAAATGCATTCAGTTTAAATGCGATTTAAGTAATTTTCAATATTGCTTAAAACACATATTTTCTGGAATTTTACTGGAATACTTTAACTTGGTTCACCATTAATGCGTTTGATATTCCTTGCGTAGCAGTGTCTTCCAAGTTTGTTTCCAGTTTCACATTTCATTTAAATTATAATCTGACCCTATACATTTTTCCTATTGTTCTGGTTTGTGGGATTAGCTTGTTTTGTTGCCTCCACGGGGACTTATTGTGTCTGACATTTGTCTAATGTTATCCATGCTTGTGAGTGCTGATGTGCTTCAAATCCAATTAGCAGACAGTCTCTGGAGTTAATGTGATAACAAACACACAAAGCCTCGCATGCAAGACCTTCCTAGCCTACGCTACAGTGAATCCGTTTCTAGACAATAGCAGTGTTGTTAGTAGACTGCAGCAGTTTACCAACATCTCAAGTCTACAAAAGCATGAATAGTACAACCTGTATGCAGTTGTTGTCCACCGCCAATGTGTTTTTTCCTTTTTTTCTAACCATTTTTATTTAACATTACTTTGCGTTGTGTGTAGGGGATTGGCAGTCCTGGATTTTCCTGGCCAGTCCCGGATTTTCAGAGGACTGTCCCGACGCTTGGTGGCCGATTTTCTTATACAGCGCTATGCGCTCTAAATTGTATGCTGAGCTGGCGTCCGCTTTGAGGACACCGCGCTGACTTTACATTTTTTTTTTTTTTAAACTTAGATGAGCGCGGCGCCTGCTTCAGGGACACCACGCTCAGTTTCTTTTATTTTTTTGCTTCCTTAAAACAAGCATTTGCAATGCAATAGGTCTCGCATTTACACGAGTTTAAGCTATTGGCATTGTAAATGACAATGCCTTTTATTTATGTTTTAAAAACCAAAACATAAATAAAAGGCATTGTCATTTACAATGCCAATAGGTCAAACTCTCGTAAATGCGAGACCCATTGCATTGCAAATGCTTGTTTGTTTCACTCTCCTTCGGTTCCCTCTGGTGGTGAGGGCATCGCAGGTTAACCCTCTCTTACACAGAAACTGAGTTTTGCTTATTGTCATTCTGGAATTCCTACTCCAACTTCAAACACTCCAAGGCATCCTGGCTCCAGGCATCTCTACTATTGGAGGCGGACCTTTGTATTTGATTCCTGCCAAGGCTGCCCAGGGGGCCCCGTAGGGGACCCTCCAACAGGGCGGCCGCCTTAGTGCCACAGGAAGGCACAGAAGTCCTCTGTCTAGGCTCCCTGGGCTAGGGACCAGGGGGTCTGCAGGCCGCGTCATTTCCGGCCGTGGGGAAGGGGACAGGGGTATAATTGCCTTCCCGCCCACTGTACGGTCTCTTGACCGCTACCCGTCTCGCTGTTTGGTCATGCCTCTGGTCTCCTCTGGTGCAGTTCTCCGGTGAGTGCTATCTTTTCCCCCTCCCCTTATACCAAGCGGCAATGTCCGGCCATCGACGTGGCAGCGGCCGCCATGGGAGGGGGAGGACTGCGCCAGGGGGACCTCCTCCAGTCGGGGCAAGCCCTGAAGGAGGGGAGAGGCCATGTAGGGGTTCGTGGCCCGGATCACTCCAGGAGCTTGCACACGCGGGGACTCGGCGCTTTGTGATCCTGGGGTCGGGATGTAGTGTGGTGAGCCCGCCGGGTCTCCGCTCTCCTATAACATGACGGCGTTGGTCCCGGCTTGCCTCGGTGATGCTGCACTGAGAGCCACGGGTGCCGGGTTCGGGTGGGGGAAGCCCGCTGTTCACCGTAACTTCTGCCCTGTCGGTGTTGGGCCCGGTTGAATCTCGTGTGGGGTGGCAGCTAGGTTGCGAGGCGCCCCATACCCCCCCGCCATCTCAACGTCTGGGGCGTCCCGGTGGCGACAGCGCCGGCCCGCCCGGTTTGCCATGCTGCGCTTGGTGGGGAGGGCAGCGAGGCCCCGCTGCTCCCCCTGTGGCCTGGGCTGCCGGGGGCAGGGCCCAGCTCTTCTCCGTGCCTCGGCTTTACAGCCTCTTGCCGCGTCCGCCGGCTGGGCAACTCCGCATGCGCCGCCAGTGCGCGCAATATGCCCCCAGCTCCACCCGAGGGCCTGGGCAGGCCACAGCTTACCTCTCTCCACCTGCTTATTCGAGGACTTGATAGGGTAACCAGGGCAGTGATGTACAGGTCACCCGGCCCGGTACCCATCAATGTCTCCGCTGGTGCCCCCGGCTGTACGGAAGGTGCCAGCACTCCCGGTGACGGGAAGGGGCCGCGGGCGTGAGGCCGTGATAGTGCGGGAGTCAGCTGGTTCAGCCAGAGCTTGGCTGCGCTCGGTGTCTTTGAGGTCCACAGTGCCGGGGAGGCATGCACGGCCAATCGGGTGGCGCATGACTGATGCGAGGGGGACGGGGGATTTGTCCGCCGGGCGTTCCTCCGGGCACTGGCCAACACGAGGGGATTTTTTCGATTGCCTGTATCATAGGCTAATTCCATGCAGCTGCCGCCATATCTCTGAGGGGATGTGGTCCGTCGGCTAGACTGCCGACTTTGGAAATGGAAAACCAGGGTTTGAGTCGCTTTGGGCTCATCAGTCGGGGTCGCGTCCACATCCTGTGACTCTGGGCAAATCACTTAATCTCCCCGTGCCGGCATGTGTAATATATATTCGGTGCTCAGATAAGCGCTCCAATACCTCCGGGTCGAGTTCGCGCTCTATTAACATGCACACAAAAAAAAAATACAAAAAAAAATGCGGTACCTCCCTGCTCTGCGCTAGTCACGTTTGGGAGACGAGCTGGGCACTTGCTGCCCTTGTGGGGACAGCGCCGTGTGCCGGTGCGGTCCCTGTGGGCTGTTTGACGGGTTGAGATTATGGCTTGGGGAATTGCGGGGCTAATGGGTATAAGTACCAAAGATGTCATGAAGGGTAATTTGGTTGCTGCACAAAGCAAATTACACTTAACTCTAATATGTATCAGCAGCATGACCAGCCCAGTCAAGGCATTCAAGTTGGGATGCTGCAGGGCAGCAGTACAACTCAACATGGTTGTCGGTGGCCAGCCCCCACATTGAAATTGTCCCAGTATCTTGCAGTGAAAGCCTTTGCAGGAGTTCTCTATCATGGTGAGGGAGCAGATGTTACCGTTCTGAGGTATTGAACGCCTCGTATTAAGGCCTAAGAGGCAGACCGCAATAAAGAGCCAGAGGCTGCCTCTATTATAGAACAGAAGGGTGCCCTTATGGAGTGCTGCTGGTAGAGAGTCAGCGGCTGCCATAAACAGCCACTTGGCAACTTGTTGCTTGCATGTTTGCGTGGCCTGTGCACGTTCTGTTTTGTCTTTTAAGTGTTGGCTGTCTCTAGCAGGGGCTGTGGATGTGTCTTTTATGCCAGGTACGCGTCTGAGACTAGTGGGTAGTTGACTCTGCGTGGAATCCTTTGTGCACTTGTGTGTGCACGGACAGTGCCGGGATAGCTGGGATGCACCAGGTAGACGGCCATAGGCGTCACAGTTATGCCTGGTACACGCCGGCGGGCACCGCAGCACGGTGGTGTTCAGAGTTCATGACCTAGGCACATTGGTCAGGTGTGGAGAGCTCCCATCGAGGTACGGCAGGCAGAGGCCACTGTCTTCCAGTTCAGGCAGAGAAGAGGACTCTGGTGAAGCCTAGCAGCGTAAACCAGGAGCCATGGCACTAACTACTGCATTCTGCCTCTGCGAGGTAACCTGGTTTAGCCGTAGCACAAAAATTAGGGCAACATTGTGACAGGACGGTTGTACATGTTATAGGGTTGCCAAACGCCAGGGCTTCTCAGCCTCGCAGTTGGTCGTACAATTGGGGGTTGGAAGAATGACACTAAGGAGGGACAAGCGTGATGTACGAGGAGGACCTTTCCGTTAATTTAGCTGCAGGCTGGGGATCTAGTTCATTTGGCAATTGTAAGGTCCTATTTACATTTGTTCAAAACTGGCATTGACTAATTGTACATGCATTGGCATTACTATACCTGCAGCCCAAGCCATTCTTCTAGCTTGGGGCTTGGAATAGTCTGTTTTGTCACGTTTCAATATTGTCAGGGATGGTAGTAGTGATGTTCTAGGGGGAAACGCGGCAGGAGCAAGGTGTGGTGCAATTTGGGGGTACAAATGTGTGTAGTGGAGAGTAACTAAGGGGAGACCCAAAACATCAAGGATTGGGAAGGGATATATGCAACCTTGGGCGCCTGCCCTCTCGGGGATGAACATGGTGCTGGTCCAGGAAGACTGGTTTTCATCATCTACATATTATTATTTACTATGCCTGGATAGCGATTGCCCAAGGGTTAGGGCTGGATGCCGTGGGCGCCCATCCAAAGGGGTGTTGATACCTGCACTTCTCCTTAGGCAGTCGCGGGCGCAGCACCAAGGGGCCACGATTCAGTGGCATTGCAGCTCTGGTGTCAGCTGTGCGAATCTGCACATTCATGGGATGCTGTTGTTCTCGCCTGGGTCTGGCAGGTCAGTTCTGCAGCGCGCATTTCTCCTGGATTTTTTAAGCAGTTTATATAGCACTTTAATTTTAAACTGGCATTATTTTGTCAGCCTCATTTTGCTTAAATCCACTTTGTGCGAAAGTCAACCAGGGAATTTCACAAGAGCTGCTCTGTCACTTGTGTCAGCTCCGGCGCGTGTGACAATCTGCCTCTAGCGGGCGCAGCGTTTTGCCCAATATGGACTGACTAGGGCAGGGGTCTCCAACCTTTTCAGTAATAAGAGCTAATTATGTTCAATTAAAACCATCCAGTGCTACAAATAACCTGCACTAATGATTTGCTCAGCTAGCAGGGAGATATGTGGGTAGGTGGGGCGGAGTAGACAGACAACAGCAGCTCCCGTCTACCAATGAGGCTTGGAATAGGTGAATTTGTCACGCTGACATGTGTGTCGGGGTTAGTAGTCGTGGTGTTACTAGGATTGGCAGCATGACAAGAGCAAGGTGTGGTGCAAAGGAAGTGGCCGCCTGACGTGAGTCATGGCTTTAGTGGCACAAGTGTCAGGTTTTCTGTAGAACTGCTGTGCTGCAATGTAGCGCGGGCGAATGCGGATCCTAGTTTCGCGCAATATTGGTTGTCTCTAGGTATGTGTCGCCGTGAACAGCTCTAGGTCAGAACATGTTACTCTGTTTATATACATTGAATGTCGTGCTTGCTGCTCAAGCCATTCTTATAGCGTTGGTGGCCTGTTTAGGAGGATGGTCACACTTGCACTAACTCAGGGTTAGTAGTTGTGATGTTACTATGATTGGCAGCACGGCAGGAGCTAGGTGTGGGCCAAACTGAAGCGTCCGCCTGAGGTGAGGCCTGGCATAGTTGCTCGACTGCCTGCAGCAGGTTGCAGTGAGCGAGGCAGGCGGGCCTACAGGGGGCTTGGGAGGTACCCGGGAGGGTCTCTGTCATTGAAGGCCAAGGTGATGCGCCGAGGAGAGGACAGGATAGAAGACGTACATTATTGGGGCAAAAATCCCAGCACACAATTTGCAATTCTTTGGTTTAAGACCACACTGTGAGGAAGTACTCATGGACTTTAATTAAGTGCTGCAATGGCCTTCCAATTGCAGTGGGTAGGCAGGATGCAGCGGCTTCCCAGAAGAGCCTTATTGGGTGAAAAGGAGCACAAGGAGGGAAGGCCAGGGACAGAGACTGACATGGTTTGGGGCCACAATCTCAGCGAACAGCTTCATATCTATCTAACTGCAGCTTCATTCGGTCTGGGGTCAATACCTCAGCGAACAATTCTGCTTGTAAGTTTCTGTGGCGGAGGGTATGCTGCCACGTTTTAACACATGCGGGTATGTAGTGCGCTTTATAAGTGACATGATTGATTCCAGTTCTGGACCAGTGGGAAGCAGGGCTAGGGGTCAACTGGGTTATCCCCTCGGTGCTGTTTTCAGATCTGCTGGTTCTTTCTAACCTCGTTGGCGGCTCACGGCATCCGATGCGCGTGAATTTGCCTGCCTGGTGTCCTCCACAGGGGCGGGCAATATTCTCCACTAAAAAAGGTGTCGTGTGGTTTATTTATGTATGTTGCTGTATGGGAACTGAGTGTTGCCGATATTGGCACTATGGACTGTATCCAGGTCATCTGGGGGTGAGCCACAGCCTCTCAGCTTCCATCCCCTGGTAAGCCATTCTACTGATGCTCATAGGACTTTGTATCCTGTTGTACATAAGTATATTTAGATTAATGGTGCCTTGTCTTATAGGAATAGGGAGGTTACCAATCAGTCCCTTGCAGTCTGAGGGTACTTGCTGCATGTCTTCCACCCAGGGGCGTAGCTAGGCCTTAGGCTGCCCGTGGCGGCCCCTGCGTTTGCCTCCCTCGGCAAATGGATAGAAGAGCGGGGGGGAGGGGCGGGGGGGGGGGTGGTAGCGGCCGCGGCCGATTCTTGCGACCGCATAGGTCCCAGGTAAGAGCGGGGGAAGGGGGCCGGCTGCCGCCCGAAAACTCGTGCCGCCTGGGGCGGTCCGCCCCTCGCTCCCCCTAGCTACGCCACTGCTTCCACCAGCACGTGCTCCTGCGCTCAGCAGCTGAGACACATACAGGGTGTATCTCCCCCCTCCCCCCCACTGTATAGTCACTGAAGATTCTGGAACTCATTACAGATCTAATTTGACTGAAAGGGGAAGACGTGGAGTTAGCACGGGAGTCCCTGGTTTAAATTCCAGTGAAACCTTGACAAATGTGCATCATAAATATATATGAAATAAAATCACATTAAAAACATAAACTGCAACACCGTGAGAATTTATTGTAACATAACTCATTTGTGAAGAGCTTTCATAAGACCTAGTGCAAAAGCAGCTGAGCGTGTTCCCCCAGCCCCCCCCTGTAAACTGATAATGATTTACAGATGTGTTTGGAGCAGCTCAGGCTGCCACACAACAAATGTCATGTAAAGCAACGCCCTTTGGCCACCCCTGGGCAGATATCTCTAAAATGGAACCTGGAAGAGGACCCTGAGATGATCAAGATGCCTTTGTATGGCCATACTATCCCTCAGCTCAAAGTATTTACCAGTGGCTTGCCACCTTCTCCTCATGGACCAGAGTAAACATTTATGCAGAATATACAGTTTTACGAAAAGCAGACGTATGTTGTAGATAAACTGATGGAGCTCTAAGGACATCCTCATTGGAAACTGGATTTGGACAAAGTACTGGAAGTATCAATTTCTGTAGAATGAGGACATTATAATGGTTTGGAAAGGGGGATTAAGAGTCACTTTAGCAGGGTAAAAAAAAATATATGGCTCATGGCACAGACAAACCTCTAGGCCAGCTACTTTCTCTACTTTCCTGGAGAGGTAAATAGATTCAGTAGAGCAGTGAGAGGAGATTCAGTTCAGGAGTGTCTCACTGGTGACAAATTTGTACATAACTGTTCTGATGGAGGCAGAAGTAGACAGAAGGTGGAAAGTTAGAACTGGGGATGTTGGCATTCCCTGCCCACAGGAGAGAAAGTGCCAAGAGAGATAGGAAATGGGCACGCTGCCCACCTGATTCAGAGAAATGCACCTTGGCCCCTCTGACAGTTTATAGAGGCTCTCGACATGTTCTCTGTTCTAACACGAAGGGGTTCTTCTCTGCATGCTGAGAGACCTCTAGAAGGGCTTTTAGTATAACAGTCAGAGCTCTCAAACTGGAGGATTGCAGGGCCTCTGAATGAAACCATTAATCCTGTGCAGAAAAAGATACCCCAGAGTAACCCTCAATCCCACCCTACTGGCATCTGCTGTCAGAACTAAGGCGGTCTGTGTTCAGAATCAAAGAGGAATTGATGCTTTCATAGAGTGTCATGGTCCCGTGAAGCTGGAGACCAATGGGCCAAAATGAAACTTACCTTTGGCTGCTCCATCTTCCTTGTTGCACGCTCTGCACGCCCTGGTGGGATAGGAGTCCCAGGGCCAACATTTCCTGTGCCAGGCATTCCCGCGAGGGGTCCAACATCGCGGAAGGGGACTACAGTTCCCAGAACTCTTTGCTGCTGCCACAGGTGCTGCCGTGAGGGGGAGGCGCTTGTCATCGCGCTTATAGCACTGCCTCTCCCCCCGCGGCGCGGGAGTTTTCACTTACCTTTGGCTGCTCCATCTTCCTTGTTGCACGCTCTGCACGCCCTGGTGGGATAGGAGTCCCAGGGCCAACATTTCCTGTGCCAGGCATTCCCGCGAGGGGTCCAACATCGCGGAAGGGGACTACAGGTCCCAGAACTCTTTGCTGCTGCCACAGGTGCTGCCGTGAGGGGGAGGCGCTTGTCATCGCGCTTATAGCGCTGCATCTCCCCCCGCGGCGCGGGAGTTTTCACTTACCTTTGGCTGCTCCATCTTCCTTGTTGCACGCTCTGCACGCCCTGGTGGGATAGGAGTCCCAGGGCCAACATTTCCTGTGCCAGGCATTCCCGCGAGGGGTCCAACATCGCGGAAGGGGACTACAGGTCCCAGAACTCTTTGCTGCTGCCACAGGTGCTGCCGTGAGGGGGAGGCGCTTGTCATCGCGCTTATAGCGCTGCCTCTCCCACCGCGGCGCGGGACGCGCGTGGGACGTAGCCCGGTCGAAGCTTGGGCCAAGGGGGGCCCGTCTGTGCCCATCAGGGACCGGATAAGGCCGGGCTGGGCCACCCCTCTGACATTTAGTTTGCGTGGCTGTGTGGGTTGGAGTAGTGACTAGGGTAAGCCTATTTGTGGTGCTTGGACATTATGAACAAACGCAAACCCACAGCTGGTGCGGGGGTTGTGGGGACTCTCGATGCGTTTCTTACCAGGGCAGAATCAGTGTTAAATCACCAAATACAGCTCACTGAACGTAGGCTATCGCTCGAACCAGTAGTTTCCGTCTGTATCCCTGGACCTTCCCCACTTTTCCCGTGCGGTGAGTTAGTTACCATTGAAGCTACTGACCAGCAGAGCGGTTTGTCTCCCCTACCTCACAGTAGTCAAACGATTTCTCTCTCCTCTAACCCAGGAAATGTGGAAAGTCCTCCTAATACCTCTTTGGTTACTACCAGTGGTCAGAAGCCTAGTCATGTCATTATTGTTGAACCACCGTCTAAAAAGAGGAAAGCCCGAGGACCATTAAAAAATAACCATATGCCCCTTAGATCTGGCAAACGTAAAGGGGAGCCTATCGCGAGCATTAGTAACATGATGGCTAGTAGCGGTTCAACTAGCCAGCCTCGCCCAGTGGATGTATGTGTTCCCTCCCACTTGAGTAACGAGGGAGATCTTTGTACTATGATAGAACTTAAATTATCGGCACTGATCGATCCCATATTAAAGAAGTTGTCCCTGATTGAAGAAAGACTTGACAAAATAGAGATGGGTATTGTTAATCTCCCCCTAAACAACTCCAATGGGACAACGGTGGCTAAGGTCACAACACAATTGAATGAGAGGCCAGTGGGAGTATCTAGGGGCATGGCCAGCAGTGCAAGTTGCTCTCCATCTTTGTCAGGTATTGTCACTAAGGTAACACAACCTGACAATCGACCTCAACTCACAAAGCCCTTATTTTCTACTAAGAAGCAGGTAGAGAGACTCACTAGCCCGCAGACACATCAGCCCCCCATTTCCAGCCCTCTGAGTACCCAGACCTTTCTACACCTACCCCTGGAAGCCACGCCACATACAGTTGTTCTGTCCAACGTCCCAGAGCTCCCTTCTGGAGTGCAGGAGCACTGGTCCACGCTTAGAAATAAGGCACTACATTTGTTGAGTGTTAGGACCGGTATCAAGGAACCTCTTTTTCGTGAGTTTAAGATGGTTCGTAGAGTTCCTTGGGTGGGTAAATTCTACAAGTCTCTCCCAGGTGATTGTGTGGTTCTTAGCTTCAGATCCCCCAGATTGGTTCAGCACATATTGGAGAGGGCGGGCAATTGTTATATCAAGGAGGATGATATCAATTGTGTCCCGCTGGGCTTTTTCTATAAAACAGAAGGGAGTATTGGTCGCAGAGAGAAGAGGGGCGAACCAAATTTGTGTGGCCAACATACTTTTCAGATTTCCACTAGCAACCGATTTGATGCTTTAACTTCCATGGAAGAAATAGATTGACTTAAAGCTCCTGGCGGCCCGACTAAAACAGGAGCCCTAGCTCATACACGGTCGTTTCGTACTTGGGATGTCTCAGTTTCTGGTTGTGTCTATCGTAGTCGTGCCGACCCTGGGCATGTTTCTGGAACTGGGATGGTTAAAGCACTGGAGGAGAGGACGAGGGAATCTATTATTACCCCCTCGGCTACCCCCACTCCCTATAGTGTTTCCCAACAGTACAACAGTTTTCCCAGCAAGTCAGTGGTTGTGGGCAATAGTAGTACGGGCGCATCTGACCATCTTTATACTACCGTAAAACGGCTTGTACAGCCATCAATGTCTTTTTCTTCCTGGAATGTAGCTGGGTTGTCTACCAAAACTGTCTCTACTGATTGGGCAGTTTTTATAGATAATTATGACATTTGGTTTTTTCAAGAAACTTGGTCTTTGACTCCCATTTTCTTCCCTGGTTATCTTAATTTTTCCAAACCAGCGCTGAGGGGCCAGAAAGGTAGGCCGTCTGGCGGCCTCACATGTTGGGTTAGGCAGTTAGATGGATGTGTGGTGCAGGAAGTTTACATTGACAGTCCCGGTATAATGGTAGTGCGGTTACGGATGGCTGATGCGTTAGACGTTCTGGTAATCAATGTCTATGCCAGAGGGTCGCCTGGGGTAAAGCATCATCTGTAGTCGCCCACCTTGACAAGTTTTTAGGTAGTCTGGGGGGTGGCTGCAACCTGATAATAGCGGGCGATTTTAATTGCACTTTTGAGCCCCTCGACCATGAAGATGGTAATCTTAGTCTGGAAGAGGATGCACAATGGAACATCCCGCAATTAAATTTAAGCCCAATTAAAAAGTGGACTGAGGCTGCACTACAGCTCAAAGGGTTGTGTTTGGAAAGGAGACTTAGAGCAGTCAATGGGAGGACGCATTCAGATAGTGAGGGTACTCACACTTTTGATAATGGATCAAGAAGTAGTCGCATTGACTACATATTTCTTAATGTGGAAATCTGGTCTTTTATGTTGGATATGGTGGTCCAGGAGCGGAATGAAAGCGACCACAACCCGCTGATTCTAACCTTAAAGATTCCTGGCCTTTCTAGTAATGACTCTAGGGCCGCTGAGGACAAGTTAACCGAGGCCATACTTACCAATGATATGAGGAGAGTTAGATGGGCTAGGCTGGTGGATAACAAGGGTGATGTGGCTGAGATGAAATCCATGGTCGTCCGCTCACTCTCTATTTTACATGATTGCGCCTCCCAAGAGGCGGTAAACCGCATTATCCCCGAGGTCCATAATGAGCTCTTTGGGAAGTTAATTTTTTTTTTTATTAAACCCAATAAACAAATGAGGGCTCCATTCATTAAGGCAGCCTCCTGGTATAATAAAGCTTGTAGAGAGGCTTATAGGTCACTGGCTAGGGCTATTAGATCACATGCTGCGGGGGATATAAAAAAAGCCAGAACTAGGTACAAGGCATCCCAATTGCAAGCGAAGAAGGACTGGGATGAGTCCCGATGGCAGGACCTGCTTGTAGCAAGCAAAGAGCAAAACTTGACGCATTTCTGGCAACTCGTTAAATGGGGCAGTGGAGTTATATCCCAAGTTCCCACGAACCATGTTGCTCCAGAGGTCCCATTTTGAGGCACAGTTTTTAGCCACTAGTTGTAGTGATCCTATCAACCTCCTACCTGTTTTTGATACCAGTGCCTCCTTTTCCTGCCTCGAGGTGGAAAATGTGCTAAAATCGATCCCACGAGGTCGGGCTCCAGATCCAGACTGTATTCCGGCTGACCTGTTTGTATCGGACAAAGAGAATTGGGTCCCCTATATAAAATACCTTGCAAATGCAGTAGCTAGTGGCGCAGCTATTCCGGATACTTGGTTTGGTGCTGAAATTTTACCTATATACAAGAAGGGTGATCGTTCCCAGCCAGGCAACTATAGGCCAATAAGCCTTATTGATTCTATCCAAAAAATAGTCGCAAGGCTCGTCTTAGTCAGAATTCAGGCCTGGATAGACGAGATGGACATTTTGACCCCCCTACAGGCAGGGTTTCGTCCCCACATAAGTACCATCGATCAGGTGTTTAGGTTTGCTCTTGTTTATTGGAAGGTAGTTGCTATTGGTGGTGGTACAATTTACGCGGCCTTTGTAGATCTTAAGACCGCGTTCGATCTAGTTCCTCGTGCCAAAATGTGGAGTGTACTTCAGGCTCTGGGGATGCCCTACGAACTACTAAGTATCCTGGTTAAATTGCATGAAACAAATTATGCACAGGTTCGTTGGGGGAAGCAGGGGAATGTTACCGAAAGGTTTGCGGTAACTAAGGGGGTCCGACAAGGGTGTGTATTGGCCCCAACCCTGTTTTCACTCTTCATTAATAGGGTGGTCCAATACTTTACATCCCATCCCACTGATGCTCCAATGCTGGCAGGAATGAAGATACCGCTGCTCATGTTCGCGGACGATAACCTGCTACTTTCCAGAACTCAGAATGGGTTGCAAGTAGCACTGGAGCGTTTCGGGGTTTTTTGTCGCGAGCATGAGCTAGTGGTAAACGTGGACAAAACGAAGTTCATGGTGTTCCATAGGTCAAAGGCCGTGAGGGGGAGGGTGTATATGGATAATGCCCCTTTGGAGCGGACTGACACCTTCACCTATTTAGGGTTAACTTTGGGTAAGAAACTCAGCTTGAAATCCCAGATTGAGCTGCTGACACTTAAGCATTCCCAACTCGCAGGTGCATTGCTAAAAGAGCATAGGCTTTCCAAGACCAAGCCCTTAGCCCCTGCGCTAAAGATATACAACCATAAAATAGGTTCATCATTGTTGTATGGGGCGGAATTATGGGGTTTTAATGATTTAACATCTTTGGCTGCCGCCCGAAACAAATTTGTGAGAGCTTTGATTGGCCTTCCGCAGTACCTAATGGGTACTCGCAAATTGCGAATGTCTTCCCATTCATTCCTATGGGCCTCCAGGCCCATAGGAATGAATGGGAAGGTATTCCTTAATTGCGATTCGCAATTTGCGAGTCGCAATTAAGGAATATGTAGGAATCGCAATTATTATTGCGATTCCTACATACATTGCATTTTGCGAGTCCTTAATAGCGATTCGCAAAAAATCGCTATTAAGGACTCGCAAAACGCTTTCTTCATACATATGCCCCATAGGCATTTAAAAAAAGTCCGCAAAATGCTTCTTTAGCAAAAGGTGTTTTTCTCAAACAAAATAGGGCTTTTACCTTTGTTTGTCACAACAAAACATGGTTGAAACATATTTATCTACAAAATGTCACTTGTATCTCTTCTGATGTGAGATACAGCTTAATTTAGGATTTGATGAAGTGTGCACACCCCAGCAAAACCTGCAGCCCCCCAGCCTCATTTACAGGGAGGGAACTGCAGCCCCCCCCCACCTGCACAAGTTCCTTATTTTTAGGTTCTTGGCGAAACCTCAGCTGGCTGCGCCGTTAGAAGCCCTAACCTAGGGACCATCTGCCACAGGGTGGTCAGGCCATCAGTGACGGAAGCCTCGCCCTATTTAGGGCCGAGCAGGGCTTCTGCTACTGAATGTTCCTTTCATACTGCCACGGGAGGCAAACTGAAAAGTGTCATTGACGTGGGGGGAGAAAACTCCTTGTTGGTTCCCTTCCCAAGTCATAGCAGTGGTCTAATGTGTCAACACGCAGCACTCCCAATTTTTTTAAAATCCTGCCACTACTCCAAAGCGGCCACCAGGTGGAGCTCTCTGATCATGGCATGCGTCAACTATTGCAACCTCTTTGACATTGGTCTCCCGAAGAAGCTCTGCAGATGGTTGCAATGGTTACAATAAAGAGAGGCCAGAATGAACCGTACTCTACACAGGCGTGCCCAAACAAACCAGACCTAAAAGGAGTGCTTAATTTGTAAAATAATAAGTGCCAGGGCTTTGACCAGGAGGCCACTGCAGCTTGCAACACTCTTTGCCCCGGTCATCACAGCCAAAACAACTACTAACCATCTCTCGCCTGCAAGTGCGACAGTTCAGATCATTCCAGGTCCCCAAAGCTGAAGGAATGGCTGGGGAGGCAGATATTAGTAATTGTTAATACATATTGTATTCATAAACAACCATTGTTCTGCTCATCTCTAAATTAGATGAGCAGCGCCACCATGTGGCAGACTGTCATAAGTGCGGTGTTCACAATTAAGTGCTGGTGCTGAGCACCGGAAACCAATTAAGTGGCGGTGCCGAGCACCGGAAATCACTGGCTCAAATTAAGCACTGCCTAAAAGCCCACTGGCTCCTGGGTGACACAAAGATCAATTGAAGGTTCTCTGTACTGTTCACAATCGGAGACGTGTTAAGGCATGGGCAAAGAGGCCAATTGCCTAGGGCCCCGCCTTCCAAGGGGCCCCTGGGAAAGGGAAGTTTTGCTTCTTCATTCTTTCTATTTCTGTATCTCATCCCTTAACATATAATTCAATAATATTTGGCATCATGGGGCTTGAATAAGCAGAAAATAGGTTATAACGTTCAAAGTTGTTCTCAACAGGGTCCCCCCCAAAGTTTCTTGCCTGGGGTCCCCAAAATCCTTAACATGACACTGTTCACAGCACCTTCTGGGGCAAAGTCCATGAATACCCGCAAACACCTGCACATCATTACACACC
This sequence comes from Calotriton arnoldi, assembly GCA_963921515.1. Lineage (NCBI taxonomy): Eukaryota > Metazoa > Chordata > Amphibia > Caudata > Salamandridae > Calotriton > Calotriton arnoldi. Next base: position 102,489 of record CAWUFW010000568.1, read on the forward strand.
AGCTAGGAAGCCAGGCTCAGCGACTAGGTCGGACTGACATGTAATACACCAATGAAACTTGAAACTTGCAGCCAGGTCCCTGGGAGCCCCGGGCCTCGACTGTGCCACAGCCCACACCAGGAACCAAACTACATGAACATGCTTTAAAAGCACATTTCTTAAACGTGCTTTCCACTGACCCTCTTACATACATGACAATATACACGATTCACGCGGGAGACTCCCGGTTTTTCAAGCCCAAAAAACGGCTTTATTTTATCTACCACCTTTAATTGCCTTAGCTTCAATAAAAGTCAGGGGGGAAGATATATTTCCACGAATTTTTGTTCAAATTCTCCCACTTTCGTTCCTCTTATAAAATGTTTCCATGATGCTCTCGCTGAATAAGGCTGCAACTGAGCAAAGCTCCTCCTCCCTTATGTTAGTTACCCTGTCTGACTCTAACCTTCCCTCCATTCCCAACGAGTCAAATAAACATCCAGTGCTCAAAATTAACAGTAGGGGGAGCCAGACTGCTTTATAAAACTGCAACATAAATAAATAAATGCCCTTATATCACGGCGTGAAGGCTGACCCAGCTGACTTTGCCTTTTAACCTTCCAAGGTCAGTAAAATAAGCATATTTAAGTTGCATAAAGAAACATTCCATGCACCATCACGTTTTAGTATCCAACACCGAGACAGTCAAAATGATGTCAGAGGCTCTGTGTGGCACTGAATACCATTCAAATGAGGGAACGTGTTAATGTCGAAGCGAGGACGGAAAACCAAAATGAAAAAATGTTCTTTAATTACTTAGGCAATTATGAGGAGCATACAGAGAAGAATTCCAGAATGAAAAAAAAAGTCCAGTGAAACTGAAAGTTGGTTAATCTGTCTTGTTTCCACCACCCTTCACTTCAGCTAGTAAAAATTATTGAAAATAACAGCACACATGCAATCTTGTAAGTAAACAAATGGAAACAAATATAAAATAATACGGTTGTGGTCCCACAAATATTTTATGTATTGAATTCACACCTTTAAAAACGTTTTAATCCTGAAGTGAGCTTCAATACTGGGTCAGTGGTTTTCTTCTGTCCTTTGCCTCCTTTTCGGGCATTTATTCTGAATACAGATATTAAATCAGAATTAAACATTCATTTAAAAGAGTATTTATAGAAATTATATATATTTTTCAGTAAATTAATTTTAAAAAAATTGAAGACGTAAGAAATGGATAGGTTTTTGAAAATAAGTTCAATACTGTGAGAAGCTGGCCTAGTATATGATGTACACTTTTGTAAGTGGACACCTTGCACCAGTCCAGACAACCCTTCTGGTGATTTAAGAGGTCTTAGACAACCTTAGAAAGCTCTCTAAGTGGTAGCTGTGGAGACCAGCCTCCAGGCTTAGTCCAGAAGGAGTGTAAAGCAGCTTGTTTTACCAGAATGCAATCTTATTGTATAGATTAAGTGAAAAAGAACCACACCAAGTATTTATAAAAATATGTATTTATTACACAACACTCTCTAGAATGTTCAAATATCTCCAACATGGAGATAAACACAATGCACACAATACTTTAGTTAGAAATGCAGTAAATAGCACGTTATACACAGTGGACCCCAGAGGGGAACAAATCATATATTAAGAAAGTGGTATAAGAACCACGACTCGAGTCAGTACGATGTCGAGAGGACGTAGAATTGCTGGGGACCCACAGAACCACCCAAGGTAAGTAGATAGGGAGAGCATGTGCAGTGTGAGTACACGACTGTGTGCTCCGTACAATTCTATGTGCAAGTCGCGGTTGGATTTTTAAAGATTAGGGACCCTTCCCAACGGACCCTGAAGAAACCCCTTGGAAGTTAGAAGGTTGGAGAGCCACTCCACCCATGGATACCCTAGTACCCACGTTACCTACACCAGGGACGCCGTGTGCATAGGGGTGAAGTGGTGTGGGAAACTTCCGTCGATTCCAATGGAGGCCTTCAAGAAAGTGCCGCTACTGGAAGGGGAGAAAGTGTCCGTGGGAATCCAAACATAGATTCTTGAAGAGGAGTACCTGAAAACAGAGGGGACAGAGTCTATGTCACTCGGAGTGACCAGGTGCCCTGGAAGACGAATGCCCTCCGATATCGGGTGCTTCAGGATGAAGGACGATGACCTTGTCTCTGCAGCTGCGAGGACCAGGCGATGCTGAGGAAGACCAGGACCCGGATACGAGCTGTCCCATGAAGGATGTCGAGTGCTGAGGGGTCGGTGTCCAGCGGGAGCACCAACAAGCCTTGGCAAAGGCAACCCATGCAGGATGTCGAGAAGGTGCAAAGTTGGGACCAGCAAGGTCCAGGAGACTCACCGCAAAGAGGGGAGTCAGGGCAAGCCCCAAGCGATCAGGGAAGCCCACAGGAAGCAAAATTGACCCTCAAATGGACCCACAGGCCGGAGGCACTGGAGTCGCGAGAGGACCTCAAGCAGCTCACCAAAAGGAGCAGGCCACGGTGTCCACGAGGCGGTGTGGCTGAAGATCTTGGTGAAAGAAGTTGCTGAAGATTGGGGCTAGTTGTAGCCCAATGCACTTGTCGCAAGGATGCCAACAAGCATTTGCAACTGCAAAAGTATGCGGTGCACAGGGGTTCGGTTTATGCAGCCCCTACGAGGGGTTCTGGCCTCAAACTCAGTGAGAGGACAGCTCAGGCCTCAAGGGACATAGAAAACCACCACCTGTGTTGTTGAACCCTTCAGAGTCTGCAGGAGCTTGGGATCAGCAGACCGGTCAGCAGTGTTGAGGTGCCTGCGAATGCAGGGAAGTGACTCCTTCACTTCAAGGGAGATTCCTTCAAGTGTCTTTGATGCTCCACAGGTCCTGCACGGATCCTGTATGGTGCATAGGCACAGACGATGCAGCAGACTGAAAGGGAGATGGAGTCAGGCCCAAACAAAGTCTAGCGAAGTCCAGTGTGCCCAGACGGTAGAAGTGCAGTGGTTTCAGTTCTGAATCTTATCCCACGACAAATCTAGGGACCTACACCCAGGTAAGCCATTAAGTACCCTAGGGAAAGGGTTGGGAAGATTCAGGGGACCCTCCCAGGGGAGGGTCTGGACAGGGGGGAGGTTACTCCCATGTCCATTGTCCCGTTTCGTGCCAGAGCGGGAGCCAACGGCTCCCAGAACTGGTTTGAACTGGACTATGCACAGGGACACCAAATGTGCCCCTCATGCAGACTTTCAAGCACTGGCAAACGCACCCACCCGGTCCCAATACACTAAGTCCTGTTTGGGAGGTGGTCACACCTCCCTGTGGCAGGATGCCCATTGTTCCACCTTCCTCTGCTCGAGCTTGACTCAGCAGCAGGAGGGCAGAAATGTGTCTCTGGTCGGCAGCAACCATTTTGTGCTGTTCGGGACTAGAAGGTTGGCACCGAGAACACTGAGAGCCTAACAGAGGGCTCTGCCAGTGCTTGGAATTATAGGTATGATTCCAACATGTTTGATACCAAACATGATAAGATTCGCTGCAGCCAGTTTCGAGATGGTAATTACGTGATGCCCCTCTTTATAGTATATGGCTGCTTCACTGACAACCCGGGAGAATGGACTCCGTAGGCTGCAGGGGTGTTCTGCTCATGCAGGGGCACCCTCTCACTTAGAACCAAGCACCCTGCCTTCAGGATTGCAAAAGGCCTGCTATAGGGGTGACTTATAGGTTTTAAGTGCAGTGATCCAAGATATAGTAAACCTATATCTTTAGTAAGTGGTGAAAGCACCATCTTACACAGGCTGCAATGGCAGGCCTGTAGTTCCATTTTGAATGGTCTCTCATGGGTGGCATAATACATGCTTCAGCCCATGGGAGTCCTCTCGGGTACCTATGCCCTGGGTACATGGGTACCATACACTAGGAACTGACAAAGGGTACCCCAGTATCCAATCTGGGATGTACCTAAGTACTGAACATAACAATTTAGGGAGAAAGCAGAGAGGCTGGGGTCCTGATTAGCAGGATCCCAGTCAGACTAGTCAATAACAGCTTAGCACCAGGCAAGAAGTGGGGATAACCATGCAGAAGGATCCTACCTTCCTACAAATACGCATGACAAATATTTGATATGAGGTCAGGATCTGAGAGTGGGTCTGGTGGCTTAGTGGACTAATGTCCACTGTAGGAGCCTTTGTTAGACCTCATGGTCACAGGTTCAAACCCAGCGGGTTTAATCAGCCATTTATCCTTCTGAGGTCAATAAAATGAATAGCGTGGAGTAACAATAAACATCTGTTACTCAGTGCCACGATACCCTTGGGTGAACGTGTGCTTTACAAATACACATGTTATGTTATTAAGCAATGAGGAACTAAAGCTTCTTCCCTTCAAAGAACCTTTCATCCATCATCAATATCCCCTTCCTGGCTTCCTTCGCCCACCTGTGGCCCCTTTTAGGAGACATTCACCCTCCCTCTGCCATCAGGATGTTTGTACACATTATTATTGCTCTGTTGCTCTTTAGCTAGGATCTTGCTTTAAGAGCCTGATTTACAGTTTGGCGGACAGAGAGGCTAACTCGTTGTTTCACCCATTTAATTTAGAGATGGGAAGACCTTAGGTTTTTGTTCGCTGGAGCCCCTGCTCGCTAATCAATGGAAAACTCCCTCTGATGCCCAACAGAGTAGAGGCTGTGAAGGGAAAGACTTTACACTGCCCATCCTATTTAGGGTAGGTGGTGCAATGGCTTTTTTTCTGTCCGTACCGGGCGGTGAGGGACTGAAAAAACAACAATGACCACCACACCTCAGGATAAAACAGCCGGGTTGCGGGGTTCATTCGTTTTTTGTTTTTCAGAAAGAAACTCCCGCTTTGGGAGTTTGTTTCTGAAAAACGAAATCTTTGAGATGGTTTGGTGAACGACTGTCAAAACTGACGACGGCTGTCTGACAAATGTTATGTACATTGAAAGGAAACGCCATGACGTATACAGAGAGGGCCTCCATCAATTTGACTGAAGGCAGTCCGTCAGTATGGCGGTGGTATTGTCCTCGATTGAGTACCGTCCGTCAAACCTTAAATCAGGCCTTAGAATACCAAAGCAGTACAATTTTACTTTTTGACTAGTTTTCTGATTCTTAATTTCATTTTAAACAGGCTGATAGATTATCTCACTATTTTTAATTATTTAAAATTTAGCAAAAGATAAACAGCGAATAACAAAAAGGTAAGTCTGTTCTGTTAATGTATATTTATAGAGTGCACTAGCATCACCAAGGTCTCTGTATGAGGTAAAATGCAAGAAAAGCGGATGCAGACTAGAAGGATATGGAGAAGAGATGCTCTTCAAGTTTAGTCTGGATGTAATGTGAATGTACAGAGTAGATTATTGCCCCATGTCACAACAGTGTCACAATGTACTCTCCAGTTAAGAGAAGCAGTTAGGTGTCCTTGGTGCACAATACACTCTCATGGGCACCGGGGAGACCCTCTATTCTGTCAGGATGGGATCAAACAGCAGAGTGGTGGTGTACACTGCCCCAAATATTGCGGATATTCGCTTACGATAGTGTTTACATTAGAATTCACAGAAAAAACTTGATGGTTGACATTTGATTTACTGTTTGTCTATACACTGTCACATGGAATCTTCACCTTCTTTCTGCTTCCATAAAGTGCAGATTTTTTTTAAACTTTATACATCAGCCAGCAAGTGCCTCATCCCTATGGGGCGGAGAAGCCTACGGCTTTCTCAAGGATAGTCATGGAGACAGCTCCAAGTTAGGTAGCAGGTGAGAGGTCTGAGAGCAAAACCTCAGCAGCAAGGCCCTCCAATGCAAGCCCCCCTGAGGGATGACCCTCAGCAGGAGCATCTAGTTCCGGGTTAAGCAAAGCTTTACAATCCAATCAGGGTTTAGCATCACCCCTGATCTCGCTCATGTTGTCCCATTACCCAAAGCAGGGGTGATCCACGTCTATTCTGGATAAAGTCAGTGAGGTCAGCAGACCATCTTACTTCGAGGAAGGGTGGTCTCATCTGTTTTAGATTAATTCAGTGAGATCCGTGGGCCATCTAATTCCAAGGAGGGGTAATTCTCACCTGTTCTACATGGATTAAATGAGGTTGGTAGACCATCTAATTCCAAGGAGGGGTGATTCTCACCTGTTCTACATGGATTAAGTGAGGTTGGTAGACCATCTAATTCCAAGGAGGGGTGATTCTCACCTGTTCTACATGGATTAAATGAGGTTGGTAGACCATCTAATTCCAAGGAGGGTGATTCTCACCTGTTCTACATGGATTAAATGAGGTTGGTAGACCATCTAATTCCAAGGAGGGGTGATTCTCACCTGTTCTACATGGATTAAATGAGGTTGGTAGACCATCTAATTCCAAGGAGGGGTGATTCTCACCTGTTCTACATGGATTAAATGAGGTTGGTAGACCATCTAATTCCAAGGAGGGGTGATTCTCATCTGTTCTAGATTAATCCAGCGAGGTAAGCAGGCTATCTGACTCCGGGGACCTCTCCAGAGAATGCAGTCAGTCCTTCTTGTCTGTCCATACAGAGCTCCTGGTGCGTTCTAGCTGTTCCTGGTTCCTGCATGGAGCACAAGCCCTTTCCTAGAACTGTGGTCCACGCAGAGAGCGCTCCTTCAGATATCTGTTTCTGGTCTCCAGCGATGCACAGATCCTGGTCCAGGAAAGGACACTCTGTTCCTCACAGCCCTCCTTTGGGTTTGGGAAAAGTGATCAAGAGCAGTAACGGTGCATGGATTATCACCACTTCAAACAGTAAACTGCCTGTACAGCGCCCTCTAGACGCTTAAAAAGTTATGTATCTCTCTTCCTTCATGGTACCACCACTACGTGGCGCCCTAAGGCTGCTGTCTTACCTCGCCTTGTATTAGCACCATGAAGGGGAGGGGGGGCATTAGCTTCAGCCCAGCAGACCTGCCCAAGGCCATGGGTGACGTGACATTCCGGTCCTCGTGGAGAGATGCAATGGACAGGTGCGGCGGTCCCCTGATGGGTCCCAAGACTCCTTCACAAGGGGCCATGCCTGAGTGTACATTGATTATTGCCCCAGCACCTGATGTAATTCCTCTGGTGCACCAATCAAGAAAGAAAACCTCTGATCTGACCTATATTACTTTTCAAAGCGACCTCAAAGGGTTCAAACTTAGCAACCAGCTCAAGGAAAAAACAATTAGAGTAATTTATACAAATAGTACATATATCTTTATTAATTTTTTTAAAGCATAAGTTAATCATAAAAGTACATCTCATGTACAATTGTCCTAACAGTCACATTAAACAATAATGAATTTATACACTTAGATATCTAACATAGTTAGAATAAGATGATAACATTTGAACAATCAATATATGTTAGAAAACCACTAGCAGATGCCTTATTCCACATTATAATAAGATCTTCATCTATGGCTGTGTGGCAAAGAGAGGGACAACAAATAAAATCTAAAGAGCAACGATTATTTACAAAAAATATGTACAATCAAAACACCCCATGCTTCATCACACTACTGCATTCTTACCTCAAATAAACCCAAGCAACCTGACACTCATACACAAACTCAAAATACTCTCATATGGAGATCCTAAAAAGCTATGACAGAGACAGATATGAGCGGAAACGGTGCCACGCTCAGAATAATAATTGTATCAGTCTCTGAAGGAACTCTCCATGCCTGAGTGTACATTGATTATTGCCCCAGCACCTGATGTAATTCCTCTGGTGCACACCAGATGTTTCACACTTGAATGGAACGGCTAGAGCTGCCAACCGCGAAGCTGGGGAACCGGGTTCGAGTCCCGGCAGGAACGTTCAACATCTTGTGATTCTGGTCAAATCATTTAATCTCTCCGTGCCTAACAAAAACGAATGTGCCCGTCTGCAATGCCACTGGTGCTCATGTAAAACGCTCTGATACCTTCGGGTCGAGTTCGCACTATATAAAACTCATTAAAAAAAAAATCTCCCGAACCCCAACGCACGTCCCTCATTTGCTCCCACGCCGCTATTCTCATTATCTGCTCATCCCCGGGCCGCGCGTCGGGCGCTCCCTGTCGGATCCTATTGGCTCTACGTCCATCTTTCCTCTTAGGAACGTCAGGGAAGACACCGCGTGAACTTCACCCTCTGCGTGAATTAATGAGAGACGTCTGTCCGTCAGCAGCACGTGCTCTGTTCCCTCTGCGTGAATTGATGAGAGACGTCTGTCTGTCCGCAGCACGTGCTCTGCTCCCTCTGCGTGAATTGATGAGAGACGTCTGTCTGTCCGCAGCGCGTGATCTGTTCCCTCTGCGTATATTAATCAGGGACGTCTATCTGTCCGCAGCGCACCTGACAGCCTGCTCACCTGTTCTCTCCAAAGCAAGGAGGCGTCAGCTTGACGTGTATTTCTTCTCTCCTGCTGACACATTTTGTCAAAATGGCCCCGCTTAGGACCCCACCTGCAAGGAAAGATCTATTTAGCATTTTTGGCCCTGCAGGACAAAGCAGTACTGACTGCGAAAACTGGATTTTTTGATGGAATAAACATGACACAACTGCACTGTGTGCTGGTTTCTTGACGCTAACCTGATTGCGTGGCCGGGCAGCAGCCTGGCCTGTGATGGTAGGTAGAGGGGTCTTTCCGCCCTCTCAAGGGGTCCCCTTTGAGGTGCCATCAGCTGAGGCTGCTGAGAGCGAGCATGGTTCCACATAAGTGATCGATACGAGGCATCTCTCGAGGGTGCAGTCAGTGCCAGTTCACCCTGTTCACTGCATCTCTAACTCACCTTCCCAGTGCTCCCTCGATCCATGCATGGACTTTGAGTCACCAACGTGCCATGGCTAGTGAAAGTGACGTCATGGAAGCTGTGCCCTCTGATGACATCACAAGGTTGACTCCTTGTCCATCCTTTGCCAATTAGCAGCCTCCTACATCTTTCTGAGGGGCCAAAGAGTAGAACCTACACAAATGAACAGAGGTCTTTGAGCCCTGGTTCATTTCTGTTTGATCTGCTGCCTTCATGACCTGTGAGTCCAGGGGCAGCAAGGGCAGGACCAGGATGGCAAAGGGCAAGACAGGGGTTACAACTGCTGCACCTGAATACCCTAAATAAAGGTGCATGAATCCACGCAGGACCACATCACCTGCCTCCTTGGTTTCCTTTCAGTGCCGTGAACATGCATACAGGGGTCAGCCGCGTTCATCAATCCGCTGGCCAACACGTCCAGGAATCTGATTACCATATCCTCATGCATGCAGGTATCCTATCCAGTACAAATATGGTGGATAAAATTTGTGTGAAACTGGATATGCAATAGCTACATGGATTCCCATACTAAGATGGCACCCGGATCCGAGTCCATTGGTGGATACAACTGGAAGCGTTCCTCAACGCAACAAAACGTTCAGTAGGCGCAAGCAATGCACAGCTGTCAGTAATTGGATGTGCTCATCGAATTTAGTTCACCGTGTGCTTTGAGGACCTTGCAGTGCTTCCAGTTTTGATGATCAATGTGAAGATTTGGATTGAAAATGATGGGGTCTAAAGTGTCCTTCTTTTAATAGGGATCTCTGAACTGCACCTCTGAGCTTAGAGGGCCCTATAAAGAAGCCATCAGCAGAGGCCACACACCAGGATCCTGTGTACCACAAGTGAAGGCGGTGGTCTTCAGGAACACCGGTGGGCTTGAGGGTGCTTAGCAAGGCCCTGAAATCCACACGTGAACCATGATGGAAACGGAACGATAGAGCTGTCATCATCTCCGACTCCATGGAAAGCTGCCCAGTCCTCCCAAGGAGGGATACACAAATTCAATAATTGTGGAAATAAAGAAGTATTGAATGAAGCTACTTCATGATCTAGAGATGAAGTAACCTCGGTTTTACGACACCGTCAATGATATGGACTTACAATTATCTCGCGTCCAGTACATCGCCAACCCCTGCATCATCATGTAAAGTATATTCCTATTATTTCTACCTTTGCATCATGTACTTAACAATAGTAGCTCTTGTTCTCGGACCTTGACATATGATGTAGTGGTGTGATGGTGGGGTGGATGCCGTATACTGTTCATGTGACATAACATAAGCAATATGCTGGGGACAATCCGAGACATCAGGGCCAGATTTACTACCATTTGACACAACGCAACACAGCACTGCTGCGCTGCGATAAATGGAGAGAGCAGAAATGTGTCATATTTACTAAGATATGGCTCATTCCTGCTCTCTCTCTGCACTGGTGCGCTGTGTGCAGCCTAGCATCAACGCAGGCACTCATGCACCATGGTCCGAGGGGGCCTGCATTACGAGTAGGATTGCTTTTGTGCAGGAAGGGACACCTTCCTGCATCAAAACAATCCTCAGAGGAATTTTCCTCCTATGTGTGCTGCACAATACACCACAAATAGAAAAAGCAAGTGACGAGGAGAAATAAACCTAATCCTCCTTGTTACGCCTCTTTTGGGATGGCGTAGTATATTGACGCATTCCCAGGTTTACAACCCATAGTAAATCTGGGAATGCACCAGAATCCATGAGGGGATACATGGGAACGCCCCCACGCTACCCACGGAACGCCTTCCCAACGCAGAGCAACACAAGGCAGCGATTTGCGCTACCGTGCGTTACTCTGGATTTACTAAACCACACAGACCCAAGCAAGGTGGCTTTGCGTGGCTTATAAATATCACTCAAGCCCTTGCATTGCCTTGCAGCGCACTGCGTGATGCAAGCGCAACGCAAGGCGTAGTGAATCTGGGCCCGAGTGTGCTACAAGCTGGTCACAAACACTTTTCCATATTGCTAAAGAACTCTTGTGGTTAAGATAATCCACTGGGAATAAAAGATCACTTTGGCTTGAAAAAATGTGTTTTCCTAATGGCTGAGAGGGCCTTCACATTCTAGTATCAATAGGATCTTTATATTTGTGCCAAACAGTTTTAAGATGCTGTTTTCAGCGTCTGTATTGCATAGAGGCTGATCTCTGTGGCTTTGAGGCCCTCAGTGGAAGGAGGGAACTCTTGTCAAGCATTTACCTATTTATTGGGGAGAGGAGTTGGCCTAATGCCTAGAGCGGTCGACCTCGAATCTGGGGAACTGGGTTCAAGTCTCGGCAATGACGCTGAACATCCTGTGATTCTGGGCAAATCACTTAATCTCCGCGTGCCTAACAAAAATGAATGTGTCTTCATGTAATGCAACTGGTGCTATGTAAAGCGCTTTGATGCCCGATTCGGGTCAAGTTCGCACTATATAAAGCTCCGTAAAAAATAAAAATAAAAAATTACCTGGGCAAAGAGTTCAGATTTAAAAAATGTCTGGGCACTTACGCACCTCACAGATGTTTTAAAAGAAACTGATGCAAGCTTCTTTTTAAGTCTGGCTACAAACAGCTTTAGTTGTTTTGTGACCTAACATCATGAAATCTTCAAAAAAAATATGAAAAGTACAGACAGAGAGTGGACTTTGGGTCAGCCATCTTCAGCCATTGGTTCTATGTGTTTTCCATGGTATGCCATGGGTTGGATGGGCTGTCCATCAAGTCCATGGTATTTCCAGGATGGTTACAGTGTCCCATTTGTGTTCTCATTAAGTTCTGGAAATGGGGTGCAAATAGACCTTTTGTTAGACAACAGCGCCATCACGACATCTAGGGTTGTATATGAAAGCTACTGTTAGCTTTTTTGAGGTATTTACTTTGCTGAGATCACAACAATTTTATTGCCTTTGTTTAGAAAGAGTGTGTCCTGGACTTACGTAAAGAACGATGCTATACATTAATCCACCCTCCCTGTTTAGTGGTTTTACTCTCCCGTCAAGTTGACATCTTGGATTTACAGCTTTTTCGGTGTTCACAAAGTGAACACATGTTTGAACATTGACTTTCTTAAAGATGCAATGAAAATACTTATACTTGCTCTTTGCCACATCTATTGACTGCGCAGTGACCTCATGCCCCCTCTACACACTGCACACATGAACAGAGGTGTCCCTGCTAAGATTAAAAATTGATATATGATTCCCAGGAATGATCATTTTTCTTTCATCCTTTGTGAGTCTATATGTTTCAGCCAACCATAAAGCCAGAATGGGTGAGAGCCTTGCTCAGGACTCAGATCTCTACGTTATACCCTAATTCTGTGTAATTGAGACCACACATGGGAGGTCGAGGGAGCAACCCCCTATAGCCAAGTTCCTAGAGGCACATAGGTCAGTGTCCAGCGACTCTCCTTGACACGTTTGTAGGGTATTCGTACCTTCACCTCTCCTATAGGGCATTAATTGTCCAGAATAAGGGTTACCCATATGAAGCCCTTTCTGCAATATTAGTGATATTCTTTGAATGCATTGAGTGCGGAGCGTCACACAATCACCCTTGCCATTTAGAGAAAACACACGAGGTAGGGTGAATGTAACATAGGAATCCTAGTCCTGCGAAAGGTGACTGAAACATGTAGGATGATCAGCCTCCCTTACGATTCAACCTTATATGACATTTTTATATGATTTCTTTTACAGCTTAGTCATCATGATGTAGTAAAATGAAGCAGATGCACAGCCCTTCTACCGACTGTTGAGAGTTGTCACACTATTGCTTCAGAAATCCTAAAGTTGTGCCTTAATGCAACTAAAGACTAGTACTGTATTCTTCTATTTATCCTGTTACCAGTTCCAGATGCAATGATGTCTGGCAGAAATGGTACTCAATAGGTTCTTGTGCCTTGGTGTCCAGCGCCAAACCATTATGCTTCTAGGTGACTCAAATCTGCCTCTATATCTCCACATCAAAAACCCAACAAAATCAGCCCACTAGCAGCCCCACAAACTATGAATAATGAAACAAATATGTAACCACCATAGACTAGTAATTAAAACTCTAGTACTAGTGCTTCTGCAGTTTGACTACAGCAAAGTCTTAGGGCCTGATTATGATGTTGGTGGTCTCACAGATGTCCTGCTGCGGCGGCGGGACCGAGTGCTCCACTAAGCAGAGCGCCTCCCCACCTGCTGCTTTTTGACTTTCCCACGGGGCTGGTGGTTTCAGTGTGGCGGAGTGATGGCGGCTGCTTACTGCTGGACACGCCCACAACGTGATTTCAGCCAGTCCAGTGGCGTAGCTAGGGGGGGGCGATGGGGGCGGACCGCCCCAGGCGGCACGAGTTTTTGGGCGGCAGCCGGCCCCCATCCCCCCGCTCTTACCTGCGGCCGTTGCGGCCACAAGAATCGGCCGCGGCCGCTACCACCCCCTCCCCCCCCCACTCCCGCTCTTCTATCGTTTTGCCGAGGGCGGCAAACGCAGGGGCCGCCACGGGCAGCCTAAGGCCTAGCTACGCCCCTGAGCCAGTCAGCCATATGTGTACATTGTTGCATGAGCTGTGGAATACATGGTGACCACGAACAAAAGGTATTGGAGCGCTTAACATGTGTACCAGTGCCAGTATACATGGGCACATTCACCCTCGCTCCATTTTTTGGGAACATTTACTGCCTTTCCGCTGACTCACACATGGCGGTATTCCTGCCAGGGAAAGGTCTGCGGAAAGGCAGTTTGTAATACGGCCCACAGTAAAAAGGCTGGCATCGCCTCCATGGGCCACCTCTGCCTCTCCCGCCGTGGCTGCAGGAATGTCGGTGGTGGCGGTGGTCTTGAGGGGGTCTTCCCATTGTGTTCCTAATCAGGTGGTTGGACCGCCAGGGATGCGTGCGGTCAAACTGCTGAAAAAGCAACAGCGGTTTCATCACCGCCATCATTGTACTTGGCCCCTTACTTTCCATACTCCCAAAGTCCACCTTAGTGCACCTCAAGGCAGTGATGAACCCAGCATCTCATTGATCACCAGCACATATCGACAAACTGCAACCAGCACGTCATCAATTCCCTCCCTTTCCCCCCACCCTCCACGATGTTCTTGTCTCAGCACTGCCACCTTTTAGAGCATCTCTGCCAACCAGCCTACTGGGTGCACAGTGGTGTCTACCCAGAGTAGCAGACGCATCTCGCCATAAAGCACTATCGTCTCCAATACCACCTGCTTCAGCAAGACAAAAGCATCCTTCGTCTTTTTTGTTCCCTGGAGGTGCATTGTTTGTTTGGAGATCACACCAGATTTGTTTTCATAATATAACTGGAATCCATCTGTTTTTGGTTTAATGACCTTGGATTGGCAACAATACCACTGCAATCACCTCAACTCTCTTTGGTTTGTCCTGACCTGCACCCAACAATAGAACCATCAGATTGAAAGATTATGTTTCACCAAATTGGTTTTTTCCCGCCATCTTCCTCTCCAGTCTCAACTCCTGACATCTCACTCTCCTACCCCTACAGCATCCTGCATCTTCATCCATGCACAATTAGTTAACTCGTTCACACTCTTTCCTTTCACCCACTTGTCCCTGATCTCAGCTCTATCTTTATACTTCACCCCTAACCCTTTTCTTTCCTTCTGCTTATTTTATTGTACATTATCATCACCACAATTTATGCAACTGATCTATCTCGATCAATGTAATGTTGAAATATACAAACTTCACTCGGTTATATATACAGAGCGCTGATACCTTTGTGCAAAGCGGGCTCAATAAAAATGTATAAAAAATAGGTATCAAAAAATAAATAAATAGAGTGCTCTGATGATGGATGGATCAGCCTGGGTTGCAATAAGCACAACTGGGAAATTATCAAGTAAACGAGATCGAAAGGGCGGTGAGAAGGGATGTGCATGGAGCAATGAGGTCAAAGATTAGAAGGTTGATAGTTGGAGACAACTGACAGTAAAGGAAGGTGAAGGAACATAAGAGAATATGTGAGGGAAGATGAGGGAGTAAGGCTGGTGAATGACAGAGGGTCCATGGAAAGTGGCTATGACAAATGCAACAATTTCTTACTGGTAATTTCATTGTTATGAGTTCTTTGTCACTTTAATCCATTACATGATGAGGCAGCCATGCCTCTCAGACACAACCAATCAGCTCCTTGTCTTTAAAACAAAAGCCTCTCACCCTTCTCCCCATTACCTCCTCCTGTATGTGCAAAGTCACCGATTATCAGTTTCCCTGGAGCAAAACAGGGAGGGAGGGAAGGAGGGAATAGATTAAAGTGAGAAAGGACTGCAAGTAATACAATTACCGGTAAGTAATTGACGCATTACCTCATCGTCCTCTCGCTTTACTCCATAACATAATGAGATCTACTGAAGCTAATAAAACCAGGACAGCTGAAATATGCATGCCTAGAATTTAATAGACAAGATGATTCTCCTGTATTCACTCTATAGAGCAGGAGGAAAGTGCCTTTAATCCAAAAACATCATTACTGTTCACGTCGTGCATTATTTTATAATGTTTAGCAAAAGTAGGGTGGTTGGCCAGGTCGTAGATCTGCATATCTCTGCTATGGAAGTTCCCTGAACCTTTCGCAAAGAGGTCGACATTCCCCTGGTTGACCTACCCTTGACAGCCAGAAGGGATGGACGACCCGGCTCCTTGTAGGCTAAAGCAGTCAAAGACGTGATCCATCTAAAAAGGGTCTGAACTGTAGGTTCAGCTCCCTTCTTGGCTGGTCCAAAACTAACAAAGAGGGAAGATGAAAGCCTGAAACTTGATACTCTCTCCAGATAAGCTAGAGGTGTCACTTTTATATGTAGCGAGAGCAGGGGTTTGTCCTCAGAGTTTTAAGGCAAAGGAAAAATACTGGGAGACTATCTCCTAATCCCTGTGAAAAGAAGAGTTAACCTTTGGGATCAAAGAAAGGCCTTAACGGAGAATGATCATGTCCTCAAAAACCCTACGCAATGTGTATCTATAAGACAAGGAACCCAATTGCTTCGTCTCCTGATAGATGTAAGTTCCACAATAAAGAAAAGTTTTCAGTGTCAAAATGTTAATGTCTACTGACTCCAATGGTCCAAAAGCTGGATCTTTGAGGGCCTACCAAGCCACCAGCAAATCCGAAGAGAATAGGCGAGTCTCAGACTAAGATCTTAGGGGCCCATTACGATGGCGGGCGGAAGCACAACCGCCGTGCTGGCGGATGCAAAAACCACCAGTTACCGCCGGCACGCAGCAGTCCACACGCCCGCCCAATTACGATGCGAAAAGCAGGCCAAACACCGCCGGCAAGCCAGCAACACCGTCCGCCATCAAAGTGCGCCCGCACACGTAGCGGCGCAGCACAACTGACACACACCGTCCGACGAAACACGTCCCGCCCGGCGCATAAATTACGATGCCGCAAACAAACGGCTCCCACGGCCAAGAGACACCGCACGTGAAGAGAGGCGGAAACACGGACGCAGAGCACGGACAACGAAGAAGCGGCACCCGGGCATGAATCCAGCACTGCAGGCCCTTCCCATGCTTCTGCTGATGCACCACCAAGGACGCAACGTACCGCGGAGACGCAGGTAGGCACACACACAACAAGTGCACGCAAACAGCGCACACAGTGCAAGGGCGGAAAAAGCGGACAACCCCCCACCAGCGCGTGCACACTACACATCCACCATTGCATCCACATATGACACACAGGCCAAATCCTAACATCGCAGAACACATGTGTACACACCACCTGGGACTAGGAACCAACCACCCCGTCACGGCCCCAAAGCGCCGATGACGCCGCCACACATGCGCACAACGCAGAGGCCAACCGCAGCGCCATGCATGCGTCGCACACAGACACAGGGACACAACCAAGCAGCACACACATCAGCCCCACCCCGAACGCACATGACACGTGACAGGCCGGCCACAGACATGTCCCCAACGCCCAATTCACGGACAACACCCAACGCCACACAACCGACGCACACATGTCAGTGAAGTCACGCAACAGCAGGACACACCCCAGTGTAACAAACATGGCGAAGCACACAGCGGCGGCAACACCAACTAGGAGAAGCAGGGCCCCTTCGGGAAGAGGAACGCCAGTACCACACTGAAAAACCCATACCACCCTGCACATATGAACAAGACACATGAAACGGAACACCAAAGAGCCCGGTGACCGACAACAGGTGGCCCAAGAATTACATCCACACACCAGGCCCAACGCAGAGCGGAAAGGCAGCCTGCCGCCCACACAAGGGAGAGCAGACAGCACTGAATGACCTTCCATTCCAACACCGAAACCACAGCCCTACGACAGAAGCCGGTGAATACAGCCATTGTCCAAGAATAGACCAACACAGGCATGCCGAGGAGACCGACCACAGGGCAGATAGCGCATATCACAGAAGCACACAACGGACGGGGAAGAAAGAAGAAAACACTCCCCCATGTCGGCCACATGCAAGTTAATTGGAAGGAGTCACACAGCACCGACCTTGAACTGTCTGAGAAGCATGTGGGAAGAGGGCCCGTGTCCTCCAAACAAGCCAACAGAACACAAGTCCTGTCTCCCCACGACTACACAGAGCTCACAGCAACCCCGGAGCGTGCACATTGCAGACTGCACACACAGCCGGAGCACGCCACCTCTACGAACCGCTGCGAAATGGCAACCGCAACACACCTACCCAACTACGCCGAAGAGCTCAAGCTGTACCAAACCAGCACGATACATACATTGGGATGCGATCTCCTGTCCCTGCTGAACGTAAGTTACCGACTGACTTACCGCATCACATTGTTCAGCTGCGTCATGCCCGTCTTCTACTGTCGGAGGTGTCCCTACCAGCATCCCGTCGAGATATGCCTCTCCAACCCGGCATGTCTGAAGGCGGACCTGCTACCACTACTCCTCCCTCTGGACGCACACGACAGGGCCTGCTCTGCCTATGGGGGCATGGCGTATGTGGCCAACATCGCACGCGCACTGAAATGGGACCACTGTGCCTCCACACGACGGATCATCGAGAACAGCTACATCGAATGTCACCCAGCATGCCCCATCATGGTCCTCCAAGGGACAACCTACGAACAACACCTTGACAGCCACCATCCGCTTCATTGGCTGGCAAACATGTACACCACCAATGACATGGAAGCCCTGCTGGACGGCATCGCATACCTGACAACCTGTAAATACGTCGGACCACAACGCAGGTTCCCCGAGTGACCTATGAAGTCCAACCCCGCACCCATGCTCAGCTTCCGCACGGACTGGCCAGTCACCACCACAACAGCCATACCAAACGACCGGCAACTGTAACCACACCATCAACGACATCGCCATGACATCGGATATGACCGGGACATGCACACTGTTCCCCATCACATCCAGGAACACCGCATGCATCGTGGGAGGCAGTGGCATGGGCTCTGTGCATCGCACCCACATGGACGGAACTGCACGAACAACCAGGACACGACATGGATCCAGCGCACATGGACACACACACCGCTCAGTGGACATGAATAGGTCGCCTGGAGTCTGTGGGTGCTGCACCCCTCCCACCCCCGCCCCGGGAATCCCATACCAGGACCTTTGCATGGACGACAAGTGCAAACAACAACAACACGACCCCAGTGACTGTGACATGTCCAGTAACCACCACATTGCAACAACAAGTGGCACGCCGCTGCATGCACGCAAGCACATGCCCTGATGTCATCTCACATGCACGCGTGCATGAGGAACAACCGCAGCAAACCTGTCACATGGAACTGAGATGGACTGTGCCCATGATGCCGAGCGGTCTGGTAGGCTACATGTATACCGTCTGTGTCAAAGTCCGCAGCTCCGCACCTATACGTAAATGTACATTAGCACAGCCTTGGCCAAGCAGATGTAACCCCACACCCTATCCCATTTGTAATCATGCTCAGTATATCCTCAACATGTATTCCGCTGCCAGTAGTGTCCACTATACTGCATCACAGAGGACAGAAGACTCAATATAATGTCTGAAACCAGAACTGTCTCCGCTGACTCATTTCACAAGTACGAATGAGAGAGGATGAGAGTATGTGAAGTACACGGCAGTCGTGACATGACCATGTAGTCCACTGGTATTGGATGTCAACGCAAATGAGTAGCACTACTGTGGAAGACACACATGTGTCGTGTGAAGTCGTATGGACGCAGTGCTCAGGTGGGTGGGTGCGACGGGTAGATGCGCACATGCCAAGTTGGAGCACGCCGTGTTGGGAGGGGTCATGAACAGTACACCACCGCTTCCCTGGGCATTGTGAGAGGACACCTGTCGGGGGGAGTGAACACGTGTGTGCACAGCAGCCGGGCACACGTACAAAGCGGTACCAGGCGCACCTCAGCCCACCCTCTGTGGACAAGCTGGATCCTGTTGTGCGCCCGCCATGCCCCTTGATAAGGCACACACAGCCCCAGTCGACCAGGTGTAACCCCAACATAGTCAATCCGCACAGGCGATACAGGGCACGGGATGGCAGTGGAGCATGGTGTGTGAGAGGTCTCCTCGCGCTCCTCCTGGTCATATCACGCAGGCAATAGAACCTCAACGTCTAGCATGGCACAAAGTCAGATGGAAGTGTAGGGGGACGCACCACAGCACGAGCAGCACTGACGTCACGGGAGGTGGCTCGCACCATCCCATCCATTGCCCATCATACCAACCACGCCACATGCCATTGCGACTAAGTGCAAGCGCGTGCGCCACCACCCCTGAGCCCTCCCCAGAGAGGCCAAAGAGTGAATGTGTGGGCCATCAGCCACAGACGGACGCGGCCTGGCCGCAAGGGCAGCCACAGCCACTGGGTGTCGCAGGTGGCGGATCCGGAAGGCGAAGACTGTGATGCATAGTCCATGCAGGCCGGGTCTCCATTTGGGGCACCACGCAGGTGGACGGCGTCCCGCCACACATCATACCCTGAGACAGCCCACTCGTGCAACTGGACCCACACATACACTCCTTGCCCTCTCTGGTGCGAGCTTGGGGCTGCCTGTGCAAGCGCTAGCCTCGCAGGTGAGCATGCATATTGGGGGGCGAGGGGAGGACATGAGGGCTGGGGCGAAGATGACTGTATCACTGTCAGTTAGTACAAGGGATGACCCAGATGTGGAAAGGAAGAGACGTGTCCCGTGTGTACTGCAACTAGTCGCCAATCCAACTACCCCCCATGTCCGGAATGTAAGCCCGCACCTAGGCCCGCCCATCCGCCACATCGAACATACCACCAGCACGACAACCTTCCCATTCGAAACACTGACTGGGGGTGGCGACCAGTGAACAATCATGTGTAGCCTACCCACGCGTACATGTGGGCCCTCCATGATCCATGTCACCTGCGGCAAAGACATGACATGCGCAATGAGGGAAGTGAGGAGAGCTGTCCGCCCCACGCGCAGAAGGTGCATCAGCTCCACAGACCCAGCAGCGAGTCCAGCAGGGGTCACATGTGCAGGGGCAGCTGTGCCTGGTGTGAAGGCACATGCATATAGACAGCACATCGACCAATGTGTAGTCTGCCCACATCCACAGTCCATCATCATGCGGACATAGGAATTGAACACAGGGCAACACATCTTAGTTGGTGCACCCACCGTGACCAACAATGCGCAATCATCGACGTACCCGCCCTGTGCATGGCCCCCCACCCAACGGAGGCACATCCAGTGCCACCATCCCACACACACAAGCCTTCCACGGAACATGCTGTGTCCAATGGTCAGTACAGAGTCAGCGCCCATCTGGTGGATCCTGAACAGGAGACACATGCACACACATGCCAGCTCCCACTATGTACGTCTGCCACCTGGCACGTGCAATGTAACCTCTCACCTGTGACGTGTGACTGCAAGCACACAGCCGTCTTGGCATGGGGCTGTCAATGTGGACACCAGTCAATGTTTCGGGAGCTGTGATCCGTACAGTGCTGTACATAGGGTGCAGTGCTGACACCTACTACTGTCTCATATCCCCTCGTGCCACAGGTCCCACTTGTATTGGCCGCTCAGCCCGTGCCCACATCGTCGTCGTCGTGTGCCATACTCATCCAGCCTCGGAAGCAGTTCCATGCTCAGCAGACACTCATGTTGCCGTGGCGTTGCCGCTTGACGAATATGCAGTCAGTCCCCATCAGCACGCCCCGCAAGTCATTGGGGCCTAGATCCCCATGTGCATGCACATGGCAGTGGTATGTCTCACTTGCCATTGCCATTGTTGGGAGACCTGTGTAAGTGTATTGTGGCCGTGCCGTCCCAGCTTGACAGCTGGGCTGTGGCTCATGTGCTTGCTCAGTCATGTCAGTGATGTGTATGCGAAATTGCTATGTGCCGTGTTGCTTTGACATGTGTCCTCTGCCATTTAACCCAGGCGGAGACCGAACATTGACCGCCCATACCAATTGCTGGCGGACATGGACGATACAGAGGTAATCAGGAAGTTTCGGCTGGACAGGCCAACTCTGCATCGACTGTGTGCCATGTTAGAGCCCCATCTCCGTCCCCGCAGGGTGTATCCGACTGCTGTCACCCCCACGGCTAAGGTGATGGCCGCCATGCATTTCTTCGCCACTGGGTCATTCCAGCACACAGTGGGCAGTGGAGGAGGGATGTCCCAGCCCATGTTCAGCAAGGTGCTGAGGGATGTACTGGCAGCCATGATGCTGTACCGGAACAGGTACATCCGATTCCCCAGGGCTCGTGAATTGGCGGCAGTGAAGGGTGCATTCTATGCCCTTGGCAGAATCCCACACGTCGTGGGAGCCATTGACTGCACTCATGTTGGCCTTGTTCCACCACAGGCCACTGAGCACCTGTACCGCAACAGGAAGCACACGCACTCCCTGAATGTGCAAGTGGTGTGCCTTGCGGACATGGTGATCACCCACGTGTGTGCCAAGTTTCCAGGCTCGGCCCATGACGCACACATAATGCGCAACAGCATCTTGCCACGACTGATGGCCAATCTGCAACAGGATCGTGGCTGTATTGTCGGTGAGTATGTGGAGTGGTGTAGCGTGCTGGTTGTGCGATGCTGTCCCCTGTCCAGTTGGAATAGCAACGGTTCTCTGTGTCCCTCACACCCAGGTGACTCTGCGTATCCGAATGGGGCATGGCTGCTCAGTCCATTGAGGAATCCTCGCACCCCAGCAGACGATCGATACAATGAGGCACATGGGAGGACCAGACGTGTGGTCGAGCGTACCTTTGGCCTCCTCAAGTCCAGGTTCAGGTGCCTGGACCGCACCGAGGGTGCACTGGCGTACTCCCCACAGAAGGTGTGCCAGATAGTGGTGGCGTGCTGCATGCTGCACAATCTGGCCATTCGGAAGCAGATCCCCCTCATTGTGGATGACGGAGATCAACCAGGGCCCCAGCCCGCAGACCAGGACAGCTCGAGTGAGGTGGACAGCGGAGAGGAGGAAGCTGGGAATGTGCGCCAGCAGCTCATCGCCCGCTACTTCACTTGACGGTGAGTGTCCATGTACGACGGATGATGTGTCTGTATCTATGCAGGTGTGTGTGTGCTGTGTCAGGGTGGCCGTATGTTCACTGCGTGCAGTGTGTCAACGCTCCATGGCCAGGGTAGTATGCCACTGTTGGTGGCTGTGGCATTGTGCCCTATTGCTCTGTGCGATGTGTGTACATTGCTTGTAGTTGTTGACATGTACTGTGTGATGGGTGTGTGACACACTCATTGAATGTGCTCCTGTTCTGTCTCCCACCCCTAGGTCCCTACAGGTCCTCCGGATTCCATTGCCATGCCACGCATCAGGTGCCTTTCTGCCCAAGGTGGCCGTTGTATTCCGGACAAATAAAGACACAGGGCA
This sequence comes from Calotriton arnoldi, assembly GCA_963921515.1. Classification (NCBI taxonomy): domain Eukaryota; kingdom Metazoa; phylum Chordata; class Amphibia; order Caudata; family Salamandridae; genus Calotriton; species Calotriton arnoldi. The sequence goes on from CAWUFW010000568.1 coordinate 125,170, forward strand.
CAACCAGCAGTTAGTGAAAAAGGTGCATTTATTACGAACTGTGACATGTGATTGTGTGTAAGGTGATGACAAAAGTGGTGCGTGCAGTGACAATGAGCTGTCGGTCATGGCTGCGTGATGATCAGGGTGTACCCACTGGTTCTATGTCCATAGTCCAACACACACATGCCATCCAGCTGGCTGTGTGGAGTGGGATCGTAGAGCAAGTCAATGCAGTGGCTGGTCAAGGAAGGCTGGCGGAAGGCTGGCTGGCTGCCTCACTTGCGACTGGAGCGTGCGAAGTCCTCCCGGGAGATCTGTTTCCTCTTCGGACGGCCCCTTCCACGTTTGGGAGGGGGTGTGTGGTGGCGACCTGCTGGTGGTGGGTGAGGTGTGCTCACTGGCTGTGGACGCAGGGGAAGTGGACACTGCTGGCCGAGCCTGCGCCCTAGCAGGTGGTGGCGGAGGTGGTGTTGCTGGCCTTGCCTGTGACCCCACCGCCACCACCAGCTGGCCCATGAGGTCCACGAGTTGGTCCATACGGGACACGAATTGGCCCATATGGGCGTCCATGGACCTCAGCACCCCCAGCACCTCCCGCGTGTCAGTAGCAGACCTGGCCCATTGTCCTTGGGCCTCTTCATAGGCCCCAAGGACTCTGGCCATTTGAGGCAGGGCATGGCTCCCAGGGGAGGCTGGCGTTTCCCTGACCCTGCTCCTCCTACCAGTCCTGCTGCCACCGGCCTGCCCACTAGCCACATTGCTCACCACGGTCCTCGCTGTGGCTCCCAGGGTGGATCCAGTCGGCCGGGCCACCACCTGCGCTGGGGCTGGTGCCAGCGAAGACGTGGTGGTGGTGGAGGCGGTGGTGGTCGGTGCGGCGATGGTGGCGGTTGCGGCAGTGGTAGTGGCCGCAATGACCGTGGGTGTGGCCGCAACGACAGTGGCAGCAGGGGACTGGGACTGTTCAGCATCCCTGGATGATGGGTTGGTGGGTAGGAGGGGTCCTGGGGAGCGGCTGGGCCCTGCCACGCCAGATGGGCCAGCTTGGTGGTCCGTGTCCGAAGAGGAGGACAGATCCTCCAGATCCGTGTGTCCTCGTTGGGGGCTTGTAGGCTGGCTGTGCTGGCTGCTGTCTCCATCCCCAGCGTCCAGCAGTTCGTCACCTGTGGAGAGAATGAGATTTGTTATTGTGTTGCACCTGGCGAAGTATGTATTAGTCGTCTGACATTGGCAGTTCGTGCAATCTCGTACATGGGTTTCCCGGAGGCGAGTGTGTGGCTGTGGCATCTGTAGTTGTGTGTGCTAGGCAATGGGACTGTGTGCTGTGCACATGTGGCATGGGACGGATTGGCCATGCCGATGGGTGTGTTGCTTTGCCCCTACTCATTGTGACTCTGGTGTATGCGGGCTCCTGGCCCATCCTGGGTCTGGTTTGTACTTTGCTTTTGGAGTTCAAATGGAACGCTTAGGAACGCATATGGCAACATGGGGGCCATGCCCCAGATTCGCATTTGGGATGGAATATGCTTTTGGGGTTCAAATGGAACGCTTAGGAACGCATATGGCAACATGGGGGCCATGCCCCAGATTCGCATTTGGGATGGAATATGCTTTTGGGGTACATGCTGTGAGCCATGGGTGCCGAACGTGACATGTGTTGTGGCAGCATGACAGTGCATGGTCTGAGGTGTGTGCATGCCTGACATGCCCTGCATATTTGCTGTCTGTTGTGGTTACTGGACATGGCATTGGACGCATCGTTATGAGTGAGTGATGGTTGTGTGCCAGCCAACGTATTGCAGTTGTCCCATCTCCTTGGTGTGCGTGCTGCCCTGTGCCATGTGCATCACTGCAGTGCTCGGGGGGTGTGGCCCATGTTGTGTGTTGTTGCTCATAGTGTGTCGTGCGCTTAATTGACTTCTGGCACATGGTTGGTCATGGGCATGTGTCTTAGCGTGACTGCTGTATGTGTGGCAGCTGTGCGGATGACATGCCTTTCATGAGACTGGGGCTGACGGATGGGATGGATGGTATGTTGTATGTGCATGGTGTGTCTGTGTGTTTGATGGGTTCAGTGGTGTTCGTGTGCATTTCTGTTGTTCCGCTCTGTTGCGTCTAGTGTTGTTTGTCTTACATAGGCGTAGTTGTGGGGTGTGTGGTTGACAGGCAGTAGGGGCTACATGGACAGGACTTCAATGGTGTTTCGGTTGTGTGTGATGAGTTGCACAGTGGCTGCCGTGTGGGACTATATTCAGTGTGGCTTGTGCATGCAGACGTGGCTCCTTGGGTGTTGCTATGTCTGTGATGGGTCATGTGGGGTGTGAGTCTGCTGTTCATGTCCGTGTGCACATTGTTCACTTGTTCGTGACGGTGGGCGGTGCTGCGTGTTCGTGTGCTACGTGACATGTCCCATGTGTTGGTGGTGTTATGGTCCTCATGCCTCCAGTAATCCAGCCCTGTCCAGTTTCCCACCTGCAAGTTGTTCGTGCGTGCACTGTACTGGATGCCACATGGCTCTAAGCGGGGGTGCTCCATGTTGCAGGTCTGTGGGGGTGGGGGGGTGTAGTGGGTCGTGGGGGTGGCTGTACACCCACTGACACCGATTGCTGTGGACCGTGATGTCTGCCTTTCGGCTGTCGTTGTGCACTGCGGTGGCTGACACGTGGCTGTGGGGTGTGGGGATGCTCCTCCTTGCTGTGCTGTGGGACTGGGGCCTGGTGTGTGTTGTACTTGGGCTGTCCACCGTCCCACCCACTGCACTTTGTGTTCCTGCCACTTACCTGTTACTTGTCGGTTAGTGCAGCTGTGGCGGACACATGGGTGTGGTGGGTGCTCGTTGTGGCGCTTCTGGCATATTTGGGGACCTGTTGGTGGTTACGTGGCTGGCTTAGTGTACACATGTCCCCACGCATCTTACAGTTGTTCGGTTTGGGCTGTGTGTGGTAGTGTCTGTTGCATGTGTGTGTGATGTGTTGTGTATTGTGTGCTGGACATGGGGGTGTTTGTCCCTGGGAGCTGTGGCATGGTAGTTGCGCATGTGAGTACATAGCGGTGTGCTGGTATACATTAGTTTGTACTTACCAGCCTCCACTCCCCCTGCTAATCCGGCGAGGATCTCCGGATGTATTACGACTCGCACCTTCTCCTCCCACGCTTTGAAGGTCTTAAAGAGCGCGGGATTCCCTCCGCCAGTGACGGCAGCCAGCTCTCTGTTTTTGCCCTCCTTCTTCTTGACCAGGCTCTTGACGTCATTCCAACGTTTGTTTATCTCGGTTCTGTTCCTGGGCAGGGTCCCGACTGCATTGACCTGGTCTACGATCCGGGTCCACATTCTGTTTCTGGTGGCTAGTGGTGTGTGCTGGACCATGTTCCCATAGATTTGTGGGTACACCTTGATGATCTCGTCGACCATGACCGTCAGCTCCATGGGCGTGAACTTGGGCATCCTTTGTGGTGCCATGGTGTTTGTGGTGGTGGTGCGGTGTGTGTTGTGTAATGTGCAGGGGGTTTGTGGTGCTGGTGTTTGGTGGTGGTGGTGGTGGTGGTGGTTGTGATGTGTGCGTTTCTGTGGTGTGCTGCTGTCCTTGCTGTGTCACTGTGTCCTCTCCTCTCCTCTCTGGTTTGCAATGTAGCAAGGGGTTGTGGTCTGTGGGAGTGCTGCTTTTGTACTCACCTATGTGGGTGTGTCCTCATGGTCTGTTGTTTTCAGGTGTGTTGTGTCTGGGGTTCTGGCCTTTGTATTTTTTGTTTGTCCGGGGGGTGTTTTCGGGATGTGTACTGTGCTTGTGTATTTGTGCGTGCCTTGCTGTGTGGACTTGTTGGCCATGTTGTGTGCTATTGGTTTTGTGTGCGGATGGTTTCTGTGCAGGTACGTGGGCGCCATGGCTTCTGCCGTGTCGATTCTCATCGGCGTTGTTTGCGCTGGCGGGCGGTATATTTGTTGTTTTTCCGCGCTCATGGCGGTGCGATCGTAATTTCACGTGCGGTGTGTCGGCCGTGAGGGCGGGCGGTTTTGTGTTGTCGTGCGTGTTTCCGTCCGTGGCGGGCGGTTTGACTCCGACTCGGACGATGGCGGGCGGTATTTTGTGTGATTTTTCCGCCGATGGCGGTTTTCGGTTTGTGTACTCATAATGGCGTGGTCGGTGTTCAGGCGGTGTGTGCGGGCGGATTTTTGCCGCTTCCATGCCTGGCGGATTTTTTTACGCCGGGTATCGTAATGTGCCCCTTAGACTCCTTTCCCAATGCTATTCCGTCCAATGTTACAGCAGATTTATCAGTTTACATTCAAACAGTCTCTAGATCGTCTCATGTGGTTTCCATTCTATATAAAAAATTATCAGATACTCTAGGTAGCAATTTAAAGATGATTTCATCTTTTTGGAACAATGAACTTTCGCTTTCTTTATCTATTGACACATGGAAGGATATTTGGCTTGGTAGCATATCTGGTTGGCTACCTGTTTCAATCTACCAAACCAATTCATATATCCTATACAATTGTTTATGGACTCCATCACGTTTATTTAAAGCTAAACTTCTTCCCTCTGCAGATTGTTGGCATTGTAAATTACATCCTGGTACGTTACAACATATGCTTTTTGACTGTCCTCTGGTTTTTAAATTTTGGTCTGAAGTTTGAGTTATCATAAAGATTTTTAAACTCCATATTGATGTTTCCTATCAATTAATATGTAAATCTGCTATTATTTTACAAGGCTTACATGATTTAGAAAGTAATCTTTTTAATTTCCTAATCTCAGCAGCTATAAAATCCATCACTTTTTGCTGGAAAGATGTTTCTATATTATCTGTTAATGCTTGGTGGTCGTGGGTTATCTTTACTAGAAGAGGTGCTCAATTATCCATGAATGGGATTTCACATAATTCGCTCGCTTATCAATCTTTTTGGTTACCTGTTGATGTATATCTATCCTCTTAATGTTGTATTTATATCTCCAATTTTGATTTTAACTCAAATAGGCTATACGTATGATAAAATATAGTAGCTCTGTGTAAATCTTATGCATTAGTTATATTTGTCCCCTCCTTTCCTTCCTTCCCCTTTTATGTATCTTTTCAATATGTAATATTTCAATACCTATTGCAATTTTTAAGTAATTTTGGTCAATTTGCGAATTGTTATTAGGTATTTGGTTGCTAAATAATAACATTTTATGTAATGTCTTTATTAGTTGTTTATGAACAAAATAAAATAAAATATTTTGAACTCAAAAAGAAGCATGTATGTGAGAGAAGGGGGTATATGAGTGGAGCAGACTAAAACTAAGGGCCTAATTCTCAAAAGAAATGATATGCCGAAGTGTATTGTCACCTAAGAATGTAAATTGATTTTTTTGTGTTGTGCATTAACCCTCTGTGATTCCCTCACACTTAAAACACCCTTAAGTTAAGGTTATAGGAGAGATTGGTTTCTACATTAGTCATTGGAGTAAAACTATGGAAGTGATTTTTTTTAGTTTGAGCCTACTAAACAGCACCTGCTCTGTCTGTTGCGAGAGATATTGAATTATGGGCTTACCAAGAACATGCTGGGGCCTGGAGCCCTCCCATTGGTTGGTTTTCCTTTCACTCTCATTTGCTTGCTTGCTTATTCGATGGCTTGACCATCTTGTGTCTGTCCCACCCCTGGAGTATTGCCTCTTTACGTGGGTGCTTCCACTGTTCACTTGTAGGCACCTACTTTTTTTTGGGTTCTGTCTTAAGCACTCCAAAACAGTGCATGTGTTGTCCAGCTGTGTCCCTATTGTGCTTCTCTTCTCCATCCGTTATCCTTGTTGTTCTCTCAACAGTGTACTGCTCCCCTGCTTGCGCCACATTAATTTTGCCTATTGCTATCCAAGTCTAGGTCATGTAAGGGGTTTATTCAAAAGTATACAATACAGTGGAATCCCTATTAAATTCCTTGGCTGCTTATGTATGCCGCTTTCTTTCAAAAGGGGCATACATAAGCAGCCAAGAAATTTAATGGGGATTCCTCTGTATTGCGATTCAAGGCGAGAAGTCTTCCTATACTTTTGAATAAACCCCCCTACATGACCTGGACTTGGATTACAAACTAATAGGCTGTTGGAATTTTCTGGAGTCCCCGGAGTTCCCTTTTTAAAAAAAAAAAAACCTCTCCGTTCTCTCCTCATCACCACCCCTTTAATTCATTTAATTCTTTATTTGTTCTATTTTTCCTTCATTATCAACAATTTAGGAAAGTGAAAACACCAACAATTGTTAGGTCTGGCATTAGCCAAGACCTTTTGATTTTGCTAGAATTATTTGTATAATATATAAGGGGTGGGGAGGTTAGCCCTCCTTATCCATTGGTCTGTTCTTGTGTCATTTACAATTTTCTTCTGCCCACTGTAGCATACACCAGTCAACCCACTTCAGCCATTATTTAACTTCGCTGTGAATGACTGCATTTTGCCCGTTCTCAAGGAGGATCTCTGCTCACAAAGTAGTTCCCTTCAGTGCCAAGAACTACTATGATGGCATATATATATATATATATATATATATACGCAATCCGCCACAGAATCCAACTCTTAGAAAGGACGGTACGGACCCAAATTCAGTGCAAAAGGTTTATTTTCTTTGACCACGCACTGCTGCCATGACGCGTTTCGGCCTCTGAAAGGCCTTGATCACATGACGCCATGAGGAGTGATCATACATTTTTAAAGTGACAGTGCAATAACCATGTGACCACGGGCTCATAATAGACATGGAAGAAACATCTGATTGCGAATGCAATGTAACATTAAATAAAGCATATATTGTTAATATTAATGTGCAAATTCTGCAATTAAATACATTTTTAAATAAATGCATATTAAAAATCATATACACTTTAAAACAAATTTTTGGGAAAGAGTATAGTTGCAAATGCAATGTACCCCTCAGCAAGGCCTATATTGTTAAAATTTATGTGCAAAACTCAGCAATTTAATACGTTTAAAAAAAAATGCATATTAAAAATCATACACACTTTAAAAACACTTTCAAAGAAAACGTAGCTGTTTCACCTAGACCAATCACAAATAATGCCCTCGGCTAGGTGACAGTGCCATATTATGTTTATGCATAATATGATTGACTAGACCATGGGCCAAGAAGTACTAATGCCTATGTCCCGTCAGGTCCATTGTGCCCAAGTGGGCCACATCTATCAAGGTAAAATCCTGATAATTGGACTAGTCCTGCAGGTAAGACACCATCTCTTACTAATGCATTTCTGCTTCTTACCCGATTGCATCACTACTCGGTGACAAACAATAACAAAAATATTTGGCCTTACCATACTTCCAATAATTTGATCTATAGACTATATCCACATCATAATGTCTTGTGTATGAAAACCGTGTACTACATAAAAACCATATATGTGCAAATGTGCATAAAAATATGTGTAGTGAATCCATGTGAATTATCATTAAAATTAAGGATGGGGGAAAAATATTAAATATAAAATGTAAAAAGATCTAAAAATCTGAGGAGGAGTTTGACTATGGAGATACAGAAATTGCTGCTCAACAATCTACATGTTGACTCAGACATGTATAGAGGTCATCACTGGAATTAAGCCCATTGGGCACCTTAGTATCTAATTCCAGTATATATTTTGTCTCTAATTTTCTCAATAGAGATTCACGATTACCTCCTCGTCTTAATGGTGGCACAGTGTCAATCACAAAATAACTAAGATGGTCGAGACAGTTATCATGAACATCTTTAAAGTGTCGCGCAACAGGATATGCTGCATCACTATTTTTGATTGCTTCTAATGTGCTGGAGTATTCGTTTGTGGACCTGCAACTTGGTACTACCCACATATTGCAGGCCACACGAACACTCCAGCACATATACAGCATATTCAGTTTTGCAAGTCAACCTCCTAGGTATAGTGATGGGCATTTCTTTAAATGGACTGATTAAGGTGGTTTTATTCTTACCATATTTACACGCTTTGCATGTGGCACACCGAAAGAAGCCTTTGACATTTTGAAGCCAAGATTTGGTTGTTAAAATCTCAGGACTACTCTTGACCAGCATATCACTCATTGATCGAGCTTTGCCAAATGTGATTGCAGGTGTTTTTGGAAGGGAATCACCTGTTGTTGGATCACTACGAACCACAGCCCAATTCTTGTTGATTAACTTACGTATCGTGCGATGCTGCCTATTGTTTGTTAGAATCAGGCGTGGTGGTTCATTCATTTGTTTAACACTATCAGACAACTGATTCAACCTCTTAGGTTCAAGAGCCTGTGATCTAGTGATTATACCAGTTTTGCTGATGGCTTTGTCCACCATCTCAGCAGTATAACCCCTGGACACGAAACGTTTTTGCTCTCCAATTGTGCTGTAATACATTCTGATTCTATGCTACAGATCCTTCTGATTCGCAGCATCTCTCCGTAGGGAATGCTGCGAATCAGATGTTCAGGATGATGACTCGTAGCATGTAAGATAGTGTTGCCCGCAGTTGGCTTACGGTGCAAGGTGGTCTCTAATTTTCCATGTTTGATATAGACTTCTACATCCAAAAATTGACTCTTTCTCTACTGACATGAGAAACAAACTGCAAATTAAGCTCGTTGTCATTAATTCGGTCAATAAAAGCAAGTGCTCCTTCCTCACTGCCCCGCCACACAAGGAACAAGTCATCAATGAAGCGGTACCATCTAATTACATTCTTGACCATGACATCTTTGAATTTGTTGCTGAGGACTTGCTCCTCCCAAAGGCCCATATGAAGGCAAGCATAACTTGGGGAGAAGCAAGCCCCCATCGCAACCCCTCTCATTTGTTGATACACCTGATGATTGAACATGAAATAATTGTTAGTTAAACATATTGAAATCATATTCAACAACATCTTATTATGGTTCAGCATGCATAGAGGTCTTTTGTTTAGAAAATACTCCACTGCCTTGGTGCCATCACGGTGGAATATACTCTTGTATAAGGAGTTGACATCCAAGGTAATGAGGAGATAATTATCTTGCCAAGTAACATCGTTCAACTTGCGGAGGAAATCACTCGTATCCTGGATGTATGAGGACAGTTGTTTAACATGCTCTTGCAAGAAAAAGTCCACATATCTAGATGTATTTTCCAGGATACTGTTACGTGCTGAGATGATTGGTCGACCAGGCGGCTTAGTGGCATCCTTATGAATTTTCGGGATGAAGTAAATGACCGGTATTACTGGATGGTCATTTTTTAAAAACTTGAATTCATCTCCACTGAGCAGCCCCATTCCCTTCCATGCTACAAGTTTGAGATAGACTTCACTCCAAGCCTGTTTCATTGTTTTCATGTCGCTGTGCTTGTAACAGTTGCGATCATTAAGGTGCCCATACGCTTCTTCCAAATACATTTCACGTGGCCATAAGACCACGTTGCCACCCTTATCTGACTGTCTGATGATTATATTGTCATTAGACTGTAATTTTTGAATTAGTTGACCATAACAATTATTGTGTTTTGTGCATTTGCGGCGTGCTTTCGCCGTAGAAATGTATAACTTTTTCAGTTGGTTAATCATCAGATCATTAAAAACATCCAGATTATCATGTAACATGATCGGATTGAATGTTGACTTTGGCTTGAAATGTGTTAGGCCCGCCCTGTTGATATTTGGCATGTCAGGAACATCTATAACTGATAGATCCTGTGAGATAGTACTTTCATCCCTCAATTCTTGTAAATTGCGCAGAAGTTCCACATCTTGAACAGTAAGAATAGAGGGGCTAGTTCCTGCATCAACGTGCTCAACTTCAGGCACCACTTGATTTTTCTTTTGTAATATATATATATATATATATATATATCCTGCCAGACAGCACAAGCTGTCTGGTTGTGAAAGTCCTTGTGTCAGCTTACCAAGAACTTAGTCTGCCCATTGCTTACTATTGGTTGGCTTTATTCTCACTCTCGTTTCCTTCTTATTTGATAGCTTTCCCTCGTGTTCCTGTGTTTGTCCATCCCCTGGAGCATAGCCTGTTAACCATCTTTTTAATTGGCTGATTTGAAACCTTGCACTGTTTCCTTCTTGGGAATTACTTTTTTCTCTTTAGTTAAGCAGGGCATGTGGTTTCCAGCTCTCACCCTATTGTGCTGCCAAATATCTTCATCTGCGCTCCGTGATGCTCTCTCTTGTGTGCTACTCCCCTCCCTGTGTTGCTCTCTCCCTCATGATTTGCTTTTCCACTCCTCACTCCACCTGGCTTTATTTTTTTTATCCCTTCGCTCACTGCCTCGAAATCTCTCACCCCTACCTGCTCCTCTGCTGTTCCACTCCCCCCGCCCCCCAAACAACACTGAGGTCTTGATATATATATATATATAAAAAACAGGTGAAAAGAAAACCAGCATCAGCAAAGAAAAAAAACTAGACACCAATGGTGGTTGGTCCTTGTGGGTGAACTGTAAAATGTCCTTGCCATTCGAGAAGAAAAAGTTTGTTTCTATTAAGGACACAGAGGTGAGATTTATACATCGTCTTTCTTCACTTTATTACTCAGCAGCTGTTGCCAAGTTCACTTATCTAACATTAAGGACACTAAGTTTCCCAAGCCAAAAGGAAAAGTTAGCAGGTAAGTAGCAATACAGTACACCAGTCATATGTCCTTGTCCACTATGAGACTCTCTGCAGACTCCTCACCCTGTTACTTTTTGTGAAGTCTCCACATTTGTGACATTCTTCATCAGTGTCTCAAAAAAATAACACTTTCAATTAATATCAAAGAATAAACATCACTTACTTACTCCAACAAAGTTGCAGTAATCGAAAGGGAATGATCTTCCCCAACTGATCAACCGGTGGATTCATCCTCACCTCCTTGTCCTTAATAGAATTTCAAATTTCCTTCTTCATTGATGGGGACATTTTACATCCTGTGTTGGGACCGGCAGCAAAGGTTATGCACTTTCAAAGCCTACTTACCACTAACCATGCTACTTATGACATGGGCTTAAAAGAGAACTTTCTGAAGTTTGATTCCGAAGACCAATTTGCAGAGTTCATAATGCCTTCCATGCGACTCCCAAGTGAAAATGCCTTGGAAGCCGTCCCATCCCTAGCTGAACAGGTGCAGAAATGTCCCATATCAGTATCTTCTTCTTCCATAATCATTTTAATTCACCTGGCAATGGAAAGGAGGAGGATACTACCTGAAAAGAATTCTTCTGTGCAATCAATAATTGTTTATCTCCCACCAGGCTCAGCTCAGCTTTCTTCTCCAGAGAAGCCTTAATATAATTGAACTCACATAATTTTGTTTTCTCTTCATACTCTGAATGCAAGAGTCTCCTAGTATTTAATTTGGTCCTCCTGGCAATAGTTAATGTCACTCCATCTGGAGTAAATATTCTACCTGAGATATCCAGAGCTGTGATGTCAGACTCTCCTCGACACTAAGCTCAACAGTAGTGTGAGTTAGCAGACAACTCTTTAAGAACAGGTTCAGAACTTTACTGGCATCCCTCAGATTAGAATATCTATACTCCTGGGCCTCGATAGGCTAATCCCTCTTATCATCTAAAAAAAACCAAGAATGCTCTCTCACCGGTGTCTCATTCACAGGAAAGTGTCCTGCTGAAGTTACAGATATAAAGGTGTTCATGGTCCTGTGGGCCATCCCAGCTTCCACTATTTCTGATAAAAGTTCAGGACATGCAGAACTCCTGTCCCCACTGAATCTAGGTTCCTCCCCAGAGATCAATATAACCATCTCCTCCATGCAGATGGGTATCTCTTAATGGTACCCTCTGCCTGTTCCTGCTGCACAAGACCTGCAGCAAACTTAGAAAGGCCTGGTTTCATCCACCATACCCTGTAATCTTCCAAGTCATCAGTTGTGAGGATACATCTAGGACCAACTGATTCCGCTCCCCTTGACAGTCCGTTAGGATGGAAGGAAAGATGGGTACAGACTGGTATTAGAAAATTCCATGATGGCTGCAGCAGCAGGGCGAACTATTATTTTAAACTCCAGATTGGAGTCTCGCTCCTGGATCCAGTTTCTAAATGAAATAGTCTTGCACCTTGACACATCCTTCTCGTTTGAACCCCATCTCTATATCAGAGCTGCACTGAGTCGCTCACATCCTGAATGGACCTGGAGTTACAGCTTGCCATCCAGTTCTGTCAACCCAAAAGGTAGTCTTCTATAACAAAGATCTGACTCTCCAGGCAAAGTTTCTTTATCATCTCCTCTAGTTTCCTAGAACGAGTGCCGCCCAGTCAGTTCATATACCCTTTAAAAAATAAAATAATATATATATGCCACGAACCTCGCTTACAGCCTTCTTTTCGAAAACAAACGAGCGTAGACCCAGGTTTGGTGCTAGATGTTTATTAGTTCAGCACAATATATATATATATATAATCAGCTCGGGAGAGCTTTCCGGGGCTCTGGCAGTCATTATGGGACATGAACTATACCGCTGGACAGCAATGGCTTTTTAAATAGTTTGTTATATTTTATGTTATTAAGGCAACACAGGATTATGAGTTTGGCTGCATATTTTAAATGCCCATATTAATCCCACTGTACTGAATGTTTTATATGTATAATTGCCCATGCAGTCTGTATTATCGGTATTTGGAGCTTACTAAATGCATGCACTGTGCGCGGTAGTTGGTATGTTACGTCTTACCTACATTTAATGCTGACCGTTAGTTACAGACAGCATGCACATGATGCATTAGGGCCGTTAGTCGATCACATGCACTATAGTATGTTTTCTGTGTCCATTCATTGGTCCGGTGGGAAGGGCTAAATAATATGAGTGTAAAAATACATTGACAAAGGCCTCTTGAAGGCTGAAACGCGTCTCTCCTTGTGCTTGGGATTGAGGGCGACCTGAACAAATAAATGAGATGCCGAATCCTGAACCACCTTAAGTCCGTGCCTTCTTCCAGGGAGTTTCTGTGGGAGGTGGTTGTTCTGGTATATCTCTATCTCTCTCTCTCTCTCTCTACATCTCTACATCTCTACATCTCTACATCTCTACATCTCTACATCTCTACTCTAAATCTCTACATCTCTACATCTCTACTCTAAATCTCTACATCTCTACATCTCTACATCTCTACATCTCTACTCTAAATCTCTACATCTCTACATCTCTACTCTAAATCTCTACATCTCTACATCTCTACTCTAAATCTCTACATCTCTACATCTCTACTCTACATCTCTACATCTCTACATCTCTACATCTCTACATCTCTACATCTCTACTCTAAATCTCTACATCTCTACTCTAAATCTCTACATCTCTACTCTAAATCTCTACATCTCTACTCTAAATCTCTACATCTCTACTCTAAATCTCTACATCTCTACTCTAAATCTCTACATCTCTACTCTAAATCTCTACATCTCTACTCTAAATCTCTACATCTCTACATCTCTACTCTAAATCTCTACATCTCTACTCTAAATCTCTACATCTCTACTCTAAATCTCTACATCTCTACTCTAAATCTCTACATCTCTACTCTAAATCTCTACATCTCTACTCTACATCTCTACATCTCTACTCTAAATCTCTACATCTCTACTCTAAATCTCTACATCTCTACTCTAAATCTCTACATCTCTACTCTAAATCTCTATTCTAAATCTCTCTCTCTCTATATATATATATATATATATATATATATATATATATATATATATATATATATATATATATATATTTATATATTTATATTCACTGAAAAAACCATGGGTTTTAGGGACAGTTATAGTTAGTTGGACATTTCACTCGTACAAAACCATAGACATTCCCCCGTTATAGTTAGTTCAGCTAACTATAACTCGCGCCCCTGCAATGCACTGCTGATGACGTCACATATTACATCACTCATGACATGGTCAGTGACATCACTGATGACATCACTGATGACCTCTCAAATGACATCATCCAGTGACTGTGTTTCTGTAAAGTTTAAATATGTTTAATATATATAGGGAAAGGCGTATTGAAGAATGAGTGGGTGTACAAGTGTCTGAATGGATGATTTAGTAGGTGCGTGACTGACTCTATAAGTGAGTGATTAAACGTATCTTACTGAATGCATGGGTTAGTGACTAAACTGTGAATGTTTGTATCCGTCTGTGTGTTGGTGTGTAAGCGGCTGCATGGGTTTGTGAATAGCTACATGAGTGTCTACATGGGTTATTGATTGGTTGTCTGAGTATCTGTATGGGTGCCTGAGTGTTTGTGTGGGTGGGGTGTGTGTGACTCTGTGCATAGATGTGTGAGTGGGTGATTCACTGGGTGCATGGTTTCAAGAGTGCATCTGTGATGGACTGTATGGGTGGGTGAGTGTGTGTATGGGTGTGTGAGTGAATGTATATCTCAGTGGTACATGTGTGAGTAACTACATATGTGAAAGGCAGTATATATGTGTGTTGGAGTATATAAATGGCTATAAGTGAGTGTGTGATTGTGAGTGGCTGTATGGATGAGTGTGTACTTGTATCAGTGATTGTATAAGAGCGTAAGAATGTGCTAGTATTTGTATGAGTAAGTGAGCTGGTGTGTGTGTGTGTATAACTGTATAGGTGAGTAAATGGCAGTGTGATTAATTATTTGCATGACTGACTAGGTGTGTGAGTACCTCTATGGATGAGTGGCGGTGTGTGAGTGTCTATGTAGGTGTATGAGTGCATATGATAGTCCTGTACTGAGTGACCGCAAGTATGAGTGACTGTACGGGTGAGTGAGTGGATGTGTGTGTAGACCTAAGAATCAGTGAGTGGGTATGTAGTTATTGGTGTTAAAGTGTCTATGGTTTTGAGAATGGCAGTCTGTAATTTAGAGTGGGTGTATCAAAGGTTATATTAGGGTGATGTCATCAGTGATGTCACTGACCATGTCATGAGTGATGTAATATGTGACGTCATCAGCAGTGCATTGCGGGGGCGCGAGTTATAGTTGGCTGAACTAACTATAACGGGGGAATTTCTATGGTTTTTTAAATGCTAATTTCTAACTATAACGTGCCTGAAACCTATGGTTTTTTCAGTGAATTTCAAAGGTTTTTTAAATGCTAATTTCTAACTATAACGTGCCTGAAACCTATGGTTTTTTAAAGTGAATTTCAAAGGTTTTTTAAATGCTAGTTTCTAACTATGCCTACAGAGGTAGGACATGTGAAGAAAGAAGAAAAAACGCACAGAAAGAAGCAAAAGAAATGCAGAAAGAAGCAATAGAAGTCCACAAAGACGAAGAAAAGAGCAGGAAGAAGCAAGACATGTGCAGAAAGAACCAACAGAGGAGCAGAAAGAGGCCTTGTTGCAAAATCATCCTGTGCCCACAACTTTTTCAGACGGGTACTGGTGGTAACTGACTCGGACTAACCAGGGCTAGAGCCAGTGCTATGCTAAAAGACACTACAAATAGAATACAGTGAAAACACCTACATATACTAGGGAACACTATGCGTTGGGGTACCCCTGTCATTAGCATGACCTCCTCTGTAAGGCCCTAGTACATAATGGGGCAGGGGGATTAAAACTTCCTCTTAAAACGCGCCCCGGGGCGCGTTTGCACAGTGGTGAAGGGAGGGGGGGGGCCCCTGAGGTGACATGTGTGCAAACAAGCCTTGTGGCCGTTTTAAGTTGGGAATTAATTCCCCAACTTAAAGCGCGCCACAGGGCGTGTTTGCACATATGTCACCTGAGGCCCCGCCCCCTCCCTTCACCACTGTGCAAACGCGCCCAGTGGAGCGTTTTAGGTTGGGGTATTAGGTCACCTTGAATCCTGAGGGTCCCTGGGGCCCAACTAGCCCACCAGGTACTTCCAGTAAGTGCCCCAGGCCTGCTTTGCAGAGAGGTGGTCCGAGGCCGCGCCCCTTTTTACACCTCTCTGCAACACAGCTCTTTGGCCCTTACTGGAGGTACCTGGTGGGCTAGTTGGACCCCAGGGACCCTCAAGATTCAAGGGGACTTAATCCCCCAACTTAAAACACGACACAGGGCGTGTTTGCACACGTCACCTCAGGCCCCGCCCCCTCCCTTCACCACTGTGCAAACGCCCCCGTGGCGCGTTTTAAGTTGTGGGATAAAGTCCCCTTGAATCCTGAGGGTCCCTGGGGTCCAACTAGCCCACCAGGTACCTCCAGTAAGTGCCACAGGCCTGCGTTGCAGAGAGGTGGTCTGAGGCCACGCCCCTTTTTACACCTCTCTGCAACGCAGCTCTGTGGCGCTTACTGGAGGTACCTGGTGGGCTAGTTGGCCCCCAGGGACCCCCAGTATTCAAGGGGAATTAATGCCCCAATTTAAAACGCGCCACAGGGCGCGTTTGCATAGTGGTGAAGGGAGGGGGCGGGGCCTGAGGCACGATCGCGTCTTTTTTTTGTTTTGATTTTTTAGAAGGGGGGGCTGTGGCCCCCCTTTTTTCCTTTTTGGGCCCTGGGGACCCCATCCCCCAGGGCCTGACCCCTTTATTTTAATAAAAAAATAAAAAAAAACTGAACGGGAAGGGGGCCGCGTGGCCCCCCTCCAGGGCCACTACTAGCCCCGGGGACCCCATCCCCCGGGGCAGGCCCTATCCGTTGGGGACCATGGGGGGAGCCCCAATGCCCCCACGGTCCCGCCGGCTCCCCGCGTCCTGAAGGAGCCGGCATTGCTTTTCCACATGGGGAGCTGCTAACATGCAGCTCCCCGTGTGGAAAAGCAATCTGCTTTAGATTTTGGAAGAGAGAGCAGGGCACCCCGGGACACTGCAGGAGCCGGCCCTAGGGGGTGGCGGTCCCCAGGGCCAACACAAGCTCCAGGAGGGGGCCGCGCGGCCCCCCCCCTCCCTTCACTTGCACAGCCCCGGGGAGGTGGCGGTCCCCGGGGCTGCGGGGGGGGGGCAGTGTGCCCCCCCGATTATAATTGTTGAAAGCCCCGGGGGGTGGCGGTCCCCGGGGCAGTTTGGGGGTATTGGGGCCCCCCCACACATTTTATTACTGCCCCCGGGACCTGGCCCACCCGGGGGCTTCAATTAAACAAAGCGCGGGAGTCCGCGCTTCGTTTTTTATTTTCCACGGCCGTATTCGCGCACCCAGCGCGAATTCGGCCGATTTAAAAAAAAAAAAAAGAAAAAAAAAGAACAAAAAAAAGAAATGCTTTTTTTGGGCCCTAGGGGTCCTTGTGGGACCCCCGAGCAGGCCTAGGAGGTCAGGGTGTTTCTACCCTGCCCCTTTTCTTGTTTTGCACCTTCGTTTTTCTGTTTTCTTGTGCCTCGGTTACCGAGGCACAAGATGGCTGCCAACACTTCCTGGTTTGGAGTGTTGACAGCCAATTAGGATGAAGCTCATGATCGGGAGGGTGCGCGGATCCACCGCGGCCATAGATATCGAAACTTTTATTTTTTGAATTTCCCAGGAACTACTTAACGGATTTACACCATTTTAAAAAAAGGGCGCTTTCTGAACCAAGCACTACCTTTTTGCCAAATTTGGTGTAATTCTGTTCAGTAGTTTTGGCTGTAACTGTGTCTAAAGTTTTCTATGGGAAATTGATTTTTTGACCTCTATTTTTTGATTTTCTCCGCAACTACTGAACGAATTTACACCATTTAAAACGAGCATTGGCATAGCCAAAAGGTCTCGCTTTTGGGACCTTATAAGTATTTAGTTATGCAGCACAATATCCTTGGTGCAACAACATCAACTGTTGCGTGGCTAAACACTTATAAGGTCCCAAAGGCGAGACCTATTGGCTATGCCAATGCTTGTTTCTTTTCTCTTCTGTTCAGGTAAGTAAATGGGGGGGAGGCATCGGCCTTCCTGGAAGCGCACTGGCTCCGGTTCCAATCAATGCGGCCCGGCCCGCACGTTACTGTTATTGTTGCCAGCATTAATGCTCTTTTAATCTTCCCAACATTATCTGCATCGATCCGCGTTCCCATATACACATCACGGCCCGAGACTGAATGAAAAGCGAAAGCAGGGTCTGTGTTCTTGTAGCTCCTCGCCGGCAGGGCCGCGTGCTGCCTCTCTCGGCGCTGTGCTCTGCAGGACCGCGCGAGGCGCGCGCAGGACGGGATGGAGTGACGAGGACTCTGGCGAGGCGAAGACAGGGTGAGCTTTTCACTACCGTTGACATCCGACAATGCAGCAGCGCTGGGAGGTGGGGGGGGAGGGGGTCTGAATACTACATAGCTACCCCGCTCCAGCCATGCCAGACACCAATCTATCCATCTATAATCAATATACCCATCTCCATTCCATATACATTCGTCTTAATGTGCTATCAAATCATTGCATTATGAACAATTTGCATATCTGCCTGCCTACTGTCAATATATCTTAACAATGTATCTAAAAATATGTCTGTCGGTCTGGCTATCATAATACAATTCAAGACTAAAAACAATGCATCGATCCATAATCAACAAATGTGGTCCGTTTTCTACCTTAAATAAAGCTACGTCTGCTACAAATGTACAATTCAACCTAGATCGAGTGCATATATCTAGAATTATACTTAAATGAAGCCTGCTAAAACTCTGTATCCAACTAAAATCAAACCGTGCGCCTGTTCGTCTATTAACTGCCCATACACCTACCCGTCCTATTAATTTAAAATCGACGTATCTAAAAATCGCTCCACGGAACGGCCTGTATAGCTTTCTATGTATATAGCTGTCACCACACACACCCTGCGTTTCATTTAAACTAAAAACTACGGAATGCATGTTTGAAAGCAACTTGAGCAGGAAAAATAAACATCCCTGGAACTGTCGAGTCAGCAGGCTCCGCCCACCCGCAGTGGAGGGAGCCGATGCTCGTCTCCGTGTGTGTCTGTGAATCTTGTGCAACGTTAAACAGCAAGTGTCCCAGCATCACTGACACGCGGGTCATCAACCCGCCTACAATCCGACACACTGCGCTGCTGTGCGCCAGTTTAAAGACACGAGTCTCTAGCTCCGGGTCATGGGTCACTTCTGCCCAGTGGAACTGTTGTGTGCGGGTCTATGCTGCTCGTGGCCGTGTTTATTACACTCCTGCCCTCGCCACACCTTGCCTTTGTGATGCCTGAGTGTTTGTGGAATGGAATGTGATGTCTGTGTGTACGCTTGTGGAGTATGTCTCAATCCACACAGGTCCGTGGTGCACTTGAGGTGTGCGGTGCACACAACCCGTGGCCTTGCTTGCCGCCTACTGGTACTTGTGATGTAGAATGCCAGCAGGTGAGTGTGCGCACATTGCTGCTGTACACTGTGAGTGTGGCCTCCACACACACATTCTGACAGCAGAGCGTGTGTGCACAAGATGCCTTGATGTGTGGATACGTTGGTGACTCATGTGTTTGTGAGGTGACACAATAGTGCCTTGGAGAGGCTTTCTCCACACGCCGCTTTGCAGACTCTCACATGTGTGCCTCGGGTGTGGTCAGCGTGTGAAGAGCAGTGCCTTGGAGAGAGGCTCTCGTCATGTACTAACGCGTGCGTTTGGTCTGTGCACACAATGGTGCCAAATACACGGGCTTGCTTACACATGGGTGTTTCGTATGTCTGCACATGTTCCCTGGAATTTGGCTTTCCCCACGCACAGTCTCACTGATCCCGTGAGCTCGTGGTGTGCAGTCGCACACAAAGGTAATTTGGAGGAAGTTTCTCTTCACTTCCAGCCTGTATGTATGTTTGTGCTATAGGTGTGCATCGCATGACGCAGTGGCGCGTGCCACTAGCCAGGCACTAACTTGCTGGCTCGTGTGTGTGTGTGTGTCTGCTCTGCACACACAATGGTGTGGTGGAATGTCCCTCTGTCAGCTGGTGGCGTGCACCCTTTGGAGTCTTGGGAGAGGTTCTCTTCGCGCAC